>JAEBDU010014371.1:0-22138 GCA_016802625.1 Heliconius numata
AATGTTTTCTCACGTTATCATAGCTTATATTTTCATTTTCTCAATTTCAAGTTTTAAGAGCAATTTTGTCTTTGTCGAAGTTAACGAACGCGCAACGATGCCGTCCATCGACGGGTATAAATACATACGACATAGGCCCTCGACGAGACTAACTGAGGAAACCGCGCCGAACGCGTAGTGGCTCCTAGCACACTATATATAAATCTAAAAAATATCTCAACATGGATAATGCTGAATTATTCCATAAAAGTAATTCTTTATCAAAAAGAGACGCATTGCAATGTTTGGACGAATATGCGCAGAAAATTAAATGGAAAAACGATGGGAACACAGTTCTAGATATTGGTAGCGGAGATGGAAGTGTTACAACAAATGTACTAACAGAATTTTTACCCAGTAATTGTACTAAAGTCGTGGGAAGTGATAAAAGTGACAGAATGGTACAATTCGCAAACAAACACTACGCGAACAACCTTATCAACTTCATCACCCTCGACATAGAGGGTGACTTACCTGACGAGTTGCGAGGAAAGTTTGATCTCGTTTTTTCTAATTACGTTCTACATCGGGTAATACAGCAAGAGTGAGTATTTAAATAATTTTAACATTTTATTACACAATAGATATAATTAAATTAAATAATGAAAACCGGACTATGAAGGATGTAGCAGCAATTAAAAAACATATACTACAACCGCTAATGCTAATGGTGGTGACCATTAGCATTACCATAGTAGTGCAGGCAGAGGGATCCAAGTGTTAAGACTCTCTGTTCCCCACTTTTTGGAGGCATTGCATGTTGAGTGGCGGAACTCAACGCCGGGCTTTACCTCAAGACCAGAGCGACGAAATGGAAGTATAAATTTAAATAAATATTTTACCTCCTCGAGTGGGGATCAAACCCAAAACCAGCCGGTTTTACAGTCACACTTGGTGCCGCTGCACCTGCTTTATGGTGATACGTGATAATAACGTGTAATTTAACGTGATATTTTTAACGGACTTTAAAAGAAAAGGTTCTCAATTTGAACGAAAGATATTTACTTTGAAATTATCCCATATCTCCTAAGAAAACTACGATTTTGTTCAAACTAATTTTCATTTCAAATCTTTACTGAATTTAATTATTTATTTATTCTTCATTGCACACATTATTAATAATAAAAATAGATGTATAAAAGGTGTGCTTAACGATAAAAAACATCATCGACCAGGCAACCTTGACGGGTGGGGAATGTGAGCTTGATCAAATTTAAATAAATAGAAAAACATGCAGAGAAAACATTAGAACACAATATGATATACATAAAAAAGTTGGTTAATTAAAAAAAGTTATCGCCATTTGAATGAACTCAAGGCCTGCCTGCAAATATATAGCAATCCATATCTATACTTATACTTATAATAAATCTGTATTTGTCTGTGATAAATTTATTTGTATTTTTAACCGGCTTTCAAAAAAGGAGAAGGTTCTCAATTAATATTTTCGATTTGATATTCTATTCATTATTTTAGATTCGGTTTTGATATTGGATTCGATTTTTGTAATATGCAGCCATTACAGTTATTTTACAAAGAATATTATAAATCCTAACCCAAATCAATAATTAAACATTTAAGGGTGTTTCTGAACGAGCAAATTAAATTGTTCATTGACATCAACACATTTGACTGTCAGTCAATTCTGTTTATTAAATGAATAATTATGTAATTCAAGCGGGCGAGGCCGCGGTCGGGCTGCTAGTATAAACATAAGATTCACAATTTTTTTCGAATAATGGGGTATATTGTAAATTATAGTAGATAAGTCCTCTGACAGCGTAGAGAAGCGGATATCCTTGGGAGAACCGTATGACCAGCGGTGCACTTAAAAAATCTATAATGACGATAAATTATCGAAAATTTCCGTAGGCCTAAGATTACCGAATTCCTATTTTATATGATATACTTTACTCTGTATGATGTGGAGAAATTTACCGTTTATATATTTCAGGATAGCATTCACAAATATATACAATTTATTGACGAGGGGTGGTACTTGTCTGCTTACATTCTTAGGATACGCGCCCTTTTATATTATTTATAGAGCGTTAGCTCGCCAAAAAAAATGGAATAATTGGCTGAGAGACGTTGAACATTACGTCTCACCATACCATGATTGTCAGGTAATTAAAAAATCAAACATCATTTCATAAACATAATTTCTTAACTTTTGGACTCCATGTTAAATTTATTTTTAAAGGACCCTGAAAAAGAAATAAAGAAAATGATGATATCTATCGGATTCAGCAATATTGAAGTACGTTGTACTGATAAATCGTTTACATACATCAGTTTGGAGGCTTTTAAAAGTAAGTAAATTATATCTTAATAAATTAATTTTTAACAAAAAAAAACCGACTTCTAACAACGAACTAAAAAGTGAAAAATAATTATACAAAGATTTTATAATTTTGAAGTCGGTGCCAAGTAAAACAAACAAGCTTAGTAATTAGAAATTGTAGTAAAGGTGTTGTAGCAATAGCCAAGTAAAACAAACAAGCTTAGTAATTAGAAATTGTAGTAAAGGTGTTGTAGCAATAGCTTGACACCGACTTCAAAATTATAAAATCTTTGTATAATTATTTTTCACTTTTTAGTTCGTTGTTAGAAGTCGGTTTTTTTTTTGTTAAAAATTAATTTATTTCACGATTTTAAGTGATGGGTATCTTAAAATGATGGTTCTTAAAAGAGTGGTGATGGTGGTGGTAGTGGTTGTCAACGAGTGGTTGTGGTTGTCCTATGTATAACTTCATTTAATTAGGTATTATTTTTGTGCAAAGTTACATTTTGGTATATTGACAAGAACATACATAAAAAGTATTCGGGCGCATTGAGAATCTCCCTTTTTTGAAGTTGGTTGAAAATGAGAACATCCTCTTTTTTGAGGTTGGTTGAAAAGAAATGCAACGATCAGGAATTTCACTTCTGACATCAATTTAAAAAGTTTTTGCTTGTAACTATTACGATATAATCAATTTTTTACCAAAAAAAAAACAAACTTTCTCAATTTTCACCGGATTCCATAATCGGAACCTAACCAAACTTTCACCAAATTATCCTTAAAGTGTATCCTTTCAAATAAAAAAGATTCATCAAAATCGGTTGGCGCGACATTGAGTTATTCGTCTATTTGTCGCGCACATACCTAATGCAAATTTAAGACTTATGTGATTTTCTCATAGATACCACTGTCAGAAATGAACCAAAAAAAAAGCGGGAAGCTTCACCTTTCAAACAAAAAAAAAAATCAAGATCGGTTCACCCAGTCAAAAGTTATGAGGTAACAAACTAAAAAAAAAAAAAATACAGTCGAATTGATAACCTCCTTTTCTTACAGAAGTCGGTTAAAAATAAATATTTGTTTCTCGAATATAATTCGAGGCCAGTCGTGGCACATGGGCACAAAGTGTGACTGTAAATGCGACTGGTTTTGGGTTCGATTTCCACTCGAGGAAATGTAATATTTATTTAAATTTATATTTCCATTTCTTCGCTCTGGTGTTGAAGCAAAAGCGCGGCGTTCAGTTCCCCCATTCAACACACAGTGCCTCCAAAATTCCCTAACACTAGGCCCTCTGCCTGTCCTGTAAGCGGGATACAGATTGAAGCTGATTTAATTTTTTTTTAATGTTTGGTATCACTTTCCGTAGGACTGGCTAAAAGTCTTTGTATTTTCCATTTTTCGCAAGTTTTTAAGACGTTAAGTTCAGTGTTTAACAAAAAATACTCAAAAATGTAAACAAATTCGGAAAATATGTAAATTTTTGTGGCCATCGACAACTATCGTACGTATTTCAACGACAATACAGCGTTAAGCTAAAACAAATAGATCATATATAATCATCTACATTCATCATCATATACATCATCAGATCATCATCATCAGATCATCATATACATTCCCTTGAACATCATTCAAAATTGTTACTTGTTACTACAACCACATCGCGACACAATCATCAGTTGAAATTATAACAGAGCTTTCTTAAAAACATAATTTTTAAATAAATTATTTTTTTGGTAACAGATATTATAGCAGCGATAGATCCGTTTAAAATACCGCAAGAACTGATGGAAGACTTCCTAGAAGACTGTATTAAAACTGTTAAAGATTTGAAACTCATACACCATGAAGACTATAATGAGGAAGATTCGGTCGGAACGAGAATTGACTATCGTCTTATCACGGTATTTGCCCAAAAATAACTAGTAGAAATTGTTACAGTATATGATGTATTACTTATTATAAAATATTATGCTCATCTCCCAATGCCTAATAAATAAAACTAATAAGAGATGAAATGAGAATTGTGAAATGTAAAATTTAACTAATGCAAATTAGAATATGCGAATATGTATATTAAGGTTTAATGGTGATTGTAATATATATTTAAATCATATATTTTATTTTATAACAAATAATTAATATAAATTATACCATATAAAGGTTATCTTGCATTAAGTAAATTTTATTGTTGTGTGTTTTTCAAAACAATCTTCGTCACTCGTCTGACTTTTATATCCAATGGATCGAAAATAAGAAAGTTACTACTGTTAAAATATTTTTTATGAGATTCACTCGGGATGTCACACTCGGGAATGGGCAAGCTGGGATTACCCTGTAACATGTCATTGGATTGATTATTTCCGTACGAACAATTTTTGTTATGACAGCTTTTGGAAGTATATTAACTCGCAAATCTAAGAAGCCTGTGCTGCCTGCCTGCCTTTTTTTACAAAAATGTCGAGTGATGAGACAAGGGGCAGATTGGGACCACCATCCAATAGCAGTAAAACATATGTCATTGGATAGGTCTTTTTAAAAGAAACAACTTTTGTTATGACAGCTTTATTCTCATGGTTGTCCATTAAGAAATGTATGACACAAAGTTTTAGAAATAAAAAATATATTGAAAATAACGTTTTTTATTGTGCTTACTACGTTTATTTTATGGTAGTACTTTGTTTGCACTGTCTCGCCCTGAAGCATACCCAAGCACTCCTGGGTACGCCATGAGATGCCGTCAAGAGGTAAATGCACACCAACAATATTTTTAAAAGACGTTACAGTAGATTAGCGGCTCGCCTCGTTCAGAAACAGCCTTAAATGTTAAATTATTGATTAGGGTGGGGATTTATAATTTTCTTTATAAAATTACTGTAATGATTGCATATTACAAAAAATACCCAAATCGAATTGAATTAATATCGAATCCAAAATAATTAATCGAATAAATGAATCGAAAATAATTAATGGAGAACTTCCTCTTTTGTTGGAAAGTCGGTTTGAAATACAAATACATATGAATTATTACAGGGTGGAAGAGGCAGCGCTCCTTTTACTGAAACTGCATATAGGGTAAAATATTTCAAACACAGAACTAAAGAAATTAATCAAGATACCTCAACAGTTTGGACGTAGGATTTTTTTTTCATTTCACGATTTTTATCCATACCTGTATTTCGCGTGACGCACACGTACGTGTGCGACGTTGCCGCTTCGACAGTTAAGTGTGTGCGTGCTTATGTTATACTTTACAAATGGCGTTTTATTTTAAAACGATAATTTTATTATTTATTTTGTTTGGAAAAAATAACTTTTTCATTTTTGGGAATTCATTTTTTTCTGAATTATATTAGGCTTTTAAAGAGTAGTTAAAACTGTGGTTTAAATTAAAGTGGTGCTTACAATTCCACCCTGTATATTCGTAGGCAAACTAATGCCTTAAATTTATTGAAATGACGATAACTATTTTTTTAATGAACCGATTTTGATACAACAATGAGATGTTATGCTGAGTTAAAGCAAAGCAATTTGTGAAAGTGTTAAGTAAATCGGTTCAGTACTTTCAGAGATAAGCGTGACCATACATACAGACATACAGACAGACTGAGACACAGACAGATAGACAAGAAATTTTAAAAAATATTTTTGCCTCCTATTATTCTTTTTAAGTGTCCCTCTATCCATTTCAGTCAAACATACTAAATGTACAGACAAAATATTTTTACTGTCTTATTATAAGTATAGAAGAGAAAATATTTTGTTCATCTCCCAATGCCCAATACTACGTTATAAAATAATGCATTAATTTACCTTATTATGATTACTAGTGAAATTAGGAATAGAGTTGAAATGTGAAATTAATAAGAGTTGAAATGAGAATTGTGAAATTAAAATAGAGGTCAGGATACATTTATTACATGATGGATAGTAAGTTATATAAATTGTACATTTTCGTTTCCTCCGTATTATTTCATTTCATTGACTAGTTTAAATTAGTGCATATAAACGCAAAAAAATAGTTTTAACTCATTTGAATGAAGTCAGTTTTGCCTGCAAATACATAGCAATTTATATGTATACTTATAAAAAATCTACTTATATAAAACATAACCATATAACATGTAAAAAAATGTAAATGTAATGTAATGTAATGTTACAAAAAAATATACGTATAGTTTACTATATTTATTGTTAGATTTAGTTTATGATTAGCTTTAAGTTTAAAGAAAAAAATATAAATATGAATATCAAATATCAACATTTGTCGTATTTTTAAATTCAAAACAATCAAAAATTCTCATAGAAATTACAATAATGTGGTACAAAATCATATTAAAACATTACAGATTAAAGTAATAGGAAAATATATTACACGTCATTCTATTTCTACTAGTTACTTTTGTGCAAATACCGTGATAAGACGATAGTCAATTCTCGTTCTAACTGAACCTTCTTCATTATAGTATTCGTGATCTATGAGTTTCAAATCTTTAACAGTTTTCAAGTAGTCTTCTAGGAAATCTTCTATCAGTTCCTGTGGTATATTAAACGGATCGATCGCTGCTATAATATCTGTTACCAAAAAATTAATATATTTAAAAATTATGGTTTTAAGAAAGCTCTGTTATAATTGTAACTGATCATTGTGTCGCGGTGTGGCTGTAACAATTTTAACTAGTAACAAGTAACAATTATGAATTATATTCAAGGGAATGTATAATAGAACTATTTGTTCTAGCTTCACGCTGTGTAGTCGTTGAGATACGAGAGTATATCCAACTTTCCGCCCAATTTTCGAGCCATATTGTGAATGTGTTTTTTATGGAAAAGACAAGACAAACGAGCGGCCGGGTCATCTGAAGGTCACCGTTACCCCCGACCCCCTGTAACGTCGGACTTTAAGATAGAAATAGACGCGCTTTTTTAGGGTACCCATATCGTATCGAATTGGAAACATTGCTGCAGCTAGGCCATTCCACAGTTACGTGGCACGTGTGGAAGTTGCTACGAAACCAGACTGTGGATGGTATTTTAGTTTGTGACGTACTGTGTGGTTAGAATTTTTATTTTCTCAAATTTTTTTTTTAGTTTAGGAAAACTGGTCAAACGGGTTTTCAAAACCCTCTCCATGATAATTGCGGTGTAGAACGCACAGCGAGGACACGTCTCTAGGCAAATCCAAAGTGTCAAGCCATTCACAGATTACTGGGTCCTCAAAAATTCGACCGGCTCTACTTTGTTTGTGATCAAATAGTTCAAGCTGATACTAGAGTGCACCAGCCCAGAGATAAGAACAGTATTTCATATAAGGCCGAATCGGGACCCTTTAGCCAAGATACTAATTTACTTACTTTTAAAAACCTCCAAGCTGATATATGTATATGATTTTTCAGTACAACGTACTTCAATATTTCTGAATCCGATAGAGGTCATCATTTTCGTAATTTCTTTTTCAGGGTCCTTTAAAAACAAATTTAAAATAGGGTCCAAAAGTTATGAAATTATGTTTATGAAATGATGTTTAATTTTTTAATTACCTGACAATCATGGTATGGTGACACGTAATGTTCGACGTCTCTCAGCCAACTAGTCCATTTTTTTTGGCGAGCCAAAGTTCTATAAATATTATACAAGGGCATGTATCCGAAGAATGTAAGTAGACAAGTACCACCCCTCGTCAGTAAATTGTATATATTCGTGAATGCTATCCTGAAACATATAAACGGTAAATTTCTCTACATCATACAGAGTAAAGTATATCATACAGAATAGAAAAGTAATACACATTCGATAATCTTAGGCCTACGGAAATTTTCGATAAGTTATCATCATCATAGACTTTTTTACATCCACTGCTGGACATACGCTTCTTCCAAGGATCTCTGTGATGGCTCTACGCTGCCTGCATCCAGCGGCTTCCGGAAACCTTGACTTGATCGTTGGTATACCTGTCAGGGGTCTTATCTACTATAATTCGCAATATACCCCATTATTCAAAAATGTTATGTATGTTTATGTATTTATGTTTATATATTTATAGTTAAAAATATTTAATATTTTTTTATTTGGCGATTAAATTATAATGGATTTTATAATATTGAAATTGCGCCTTACGATGAACAATCAATGATTATTAAAAGATAAGGAGAAAAATAGTTATAAGAAACTTTAAAATTATGGAATTTTAAAGTTTGTTCCGTTGATGAAAAAAGAAAAAAAAAATGGATTATAGAAAATTTAAACAAAAAGTCAAACAGTTATTCTTGTTAATTCATAATAATTATATATATATATAAATACTAGCGCATTCTGTCTCCATAAGTACCTACGTCCTATAAGTGCCGTCCATGCAAAATTTGAGACTCTTAGCATTTGTAGTGACGAAGTTTCATACAAACTTTCGACCCCAAAAACAACCCCTTAGAAGTCGAATATTACAAATTCCCGTCTTAGCGAGCACCTACGTTCTATAAGTAACTCCTATGCAAGATTTGAGATTCCTAGCACTTGTAGTTTCTGAGATTTCGTGATGAATGAGTGACCTTTCGATTTTATATATATAGATATATACAGTTATAGCATATTCTTGTATTGTAAGACATTGTATTTTGTGTATATCATATTGTGTTCTAATGTTTTTTTGCACATTCTTGTCCATAGCACATTCTTCTATTTATTTAAATTTGATTGAGCTCACCTACACAACCATTTCCCATCCGTCAAGGTTGCCTGGTAGACATTGGTAGCGTTAAGCCCGCCTTTTGTACATGTATTTTTATTTTTAAAAATAAAGAATAAATATCTTTCGCTCGAATTGAGAACATCTTCTTTTAAAGCCCGTTAAAAATAGTATATCACGGTTAATATAATGGTGGTGGTGGTGGTTGTAGTACATGTTTTTTATTTGCTGTTACGGAACCCTTCCTAGTCCGGTTTTAATTATTTGATTTAAATATATCTATTATGTAATAAAATGTTAAATTTATTTAAGTACTCACTCCTGTTGTACTACCCGTTGTAAAACGTAATTAGAAAAAACGAGATCAAACTTTCCTCGCAACTCGTCAGGTAAGTCACCCTCTATGTCGAGGGTGGTGAAGTTGATAAGGTTGGTTGCGTAGTGTTTGTTTGCGAATTGTACCATTCTGTCACTTTTATCACTTCCCACGACTCTAGTACAGTTACTGGGTAAAAATTTTGTTAGTATATTTGTTGTAACACTTCCATCTCCGCTACCAATATCTAAAACTGTGTTCCCGTCGTTTTTCCATTTAATTTTCTGCGAATATTCTTCTAAACATTGCAATGCATCTCTTTTCGATAAACTATTACTTGTATGATATAGTTCAGCATTGTCCATGTTGATATATTTTTTAGATTTACATATAATGCCCTAGGTGCCGCCGCGCGTTCGACGCGGTTTCCTGAGTTAGTCTCGTCAAGAGCCTATGTCGTATGTATTTATACCTGTCGATGGACGGCATCGTTGAGCTTTGACTCCGACCAAGTCAAAGTTGCTTTTAAAATTTGAAATTGTGAAAATGAAAGTATATGCTATGATAACGTGAGAAAACATTTTAAGCCTTATTATAATATGTTCATTGATCTTTTTTAGCTTCACGCTATATCCTGCATGCAGTAGTGTAGGGCAAGGGAAACTAGTGTTAAGAAACTCCGTTCCACATTTTCTGCCGACCTCTGAAGACCTGCCGTGTTGAATGGTAAACCTCAATAACGCGCTTTGCCTCGACACGAGAGTAAAGAAATGATATTATTTAATGTTTAATTTTCTCAACTTATAATCTGTTAAGTTTACCGTTGTGCGGTTACCCCTGCGTCACGACTTGCCTCAATTGAGTTTTTTTTGTCTACTATGATATACTATCTAATATAATAAATACCTATGAAAATAATAGAATAGTTACAAAACTAAAATAATTATTTTTTATTTTATTTGTTCAATTGTTCTTGGCAAGCGCCTGATATAATTTAATAGCAACAATTTTTTAATTACACATATGGTAATAGATGATATAAATAATGTTATTTATTTTGTCTTACAATTAACCTACCAATAGCATTGTAATATTCTTTTGGGTTTAACTTGAGACTTACACGTGTCCACACTTCAATGTGCTGTTTTAATTATTACTGCAAGAAGTCAACCTGATAGAGGAAGAATTACACTACAATTATATTTCTTCTCTATATATTATAAAACAGTAAAAATATTTTAATAATATAAAATATATTTTTTTAATTTCTTGTCTGTCTGTCTGTCTGTATGTATGTATGGTCACGCTAATCTCCGAAAGTACTGAACCGATTTACTTAAAACTTTCACCAATTGCTTTGTTTTAACTCAACTTAACGTCTAAAGTTTCTTTTCGTCAAAATCGGTTCTTTAAAAAAAAAGTTATCGGCATTTGAATGAACTTAAGGCATGAGTTTGCCTGCAAATAAATCTGTATTTGTTTGTGATAAGTCTGTGTTTTTAAACGGCTTTCAAAACAAGGAGGAGGTTCTCAATGAAATATTTTCGATTCGATATTCGATTAATTACTTTGGGTTCGATTTCGATATTGGATTATTCGATTCGGTTTCCAGTCGCTTTTACACTCTGTGCCTCTGCGCTTTGCTTGCACTTTGCGAGCAGTAAAGCCGCCATTGCCGCTTCCCGAGAGGACTCTGTTAACAAAATTTGGTAACCCATGTAGAGTCCATTTCCTCTGTTGTAAAAATAAGAAAGAAATTATTGAAAACGTACTTAGATCTTTACGCGATTTACGGTTACGGACGATTTAGAGTTATTTTTTACTTATAATTTCACAAAACAAAAAAAAAAGTTATATAACTATTATTCAAATTAACAGGGGCAGAATACATTCATTCATTACATACATGACAAACAACATACCTATTAGTTTTTTTTTCAAGTTTACGTCCGGGTCACAGATTTTTATAATACGCACATTGGAGCTTGATTTTTCCTCATTGAATGTTAATCAACGTGTCGATGACAAGTCATTATTTCTATTTTCTAGATATATGTTAGTATGCTATGTATGTTTATTTACATTTTACTTGCGTAGCAAAAACACCGAATAACAGAATATTATTTAAAGCCAACTATTTAAATAAGGTGACCTTAACAGAGGTGTCGTTTGAATAATGAGCGATGTTAAAAATTGTTGTTTTTTAGGGTTCCGTATTTTTTAAAGAAAAAAAGGAACCTTTATAAAATCACTCTGTTGTCCATTTGTTTGTCTGTCTATCTACCAAGCAAGATCCTTTATCTCAGGAACGCTTGGAGATATCGAGTTGAAATTCAAACCATATACTTTGATCCACGGCCCCATGATTTTTAGAAAAAAGTATTATAAACGTATAAAAAACATCTATTTCGATACTATAAAGGGAATCAAAATTAATAAAGTACTTCCGGTTAAGCTAAAATTATGAACTTTGGCAGCTAGCATCTACATCTGTAGATAGTACTAAGTAGTTCAGGAAAAAATCTGGCAATAGGCAACTAACTACAGTTATATATGAGCATCGGAAGGGGCTTTATGGCGGTCTTGTCTTGTCTGTCACTATTCATTTGTGGGCGTTGTAGCAACAGAGGTTTTTAAATAATAGACACACTTATATTCTCCAACGTCTTATTACTTGATTACTTAAAAGTCTCATGTCTCAAAATGCCTTTATAAGTCTTCAAAAAAGATGAAATGAAACACAATAATAAAGACTGAAATTTTTATTATTACTTATTATATAATTTTTACAATCTCGCTGTACGAGTATGTTTCTACTACTTAGATGAGTCAAATCAGAATAAATGATGCATATATTGAAATACTCGTATATTATTTACAGTACAAAAGCACATGTATAATAAAAAGATGTCCTTCTCGTAAAGAAGTCTAACAATATATCATTGAAAATGTAATGGGCACAAGGTAAGAAAATTGTGTTGAATGTTCCGATTTTCTTATTATTGCGGAAACTTACCTACTTGAAATAACAATATGCACAAGATGGTAAAAAGAAAATTATTGCCTTATTTCTATCGTTTCAAGAGATAGATGAAACGAAAATCAAAAATTTCAGTTCAGTAAAAACATTTTTAGGTAGTGATAAAATGTCAATTTCAATTGTTTCTTGATATACTTATTATTTAAATAAAATTATTATAACTCAGAGACGCGTTATAAACTTTTGTAAATTTGGCTTTTTGGGAGTTTTTCTTGACCTCGGCAATAAAGACGACAGCACACCGCAAACTGAAATGAAAGAAAGTTATTTTAAAAGACATTTTAAGATACAGGGGGGGCAGGGGCACAAGCGTGCGACTGTAAACGCGATGGTCGCGGGTTCGATTTCCAATCGGGGTACTGAAATGTTTAATATTCTCATTTTCGTTTTATTATTCTTTGAAATAATCTTGTACAAATATACATATTTCATGTTACGAAAGTGCTTTTTAATAACATATTACTTTTGACTTCATATTATTCTACTGTATGAAATATTTTGATTTCAAACATATTATTTTATTTTCATATGTTTCCAAGTTCTACAGAGAGAACCTCTTAAAACATCATTCATTTATATACTATAAGAAAATTTCTCAACCTACTTGTTGATTGCTTTATAGGTAACTTTAGATAACATTTTACTGTTAATATAATTAGAATTGTAATGGTATTTCTTATTATGTTTACTTACATATAAATATGCCCCCTAAAAGATAAAAAGTTGATCTACAGAAATCATTTATAAGCACACCAGTAACATTTGTTCCCACTATAGAGCCACATCGACCAATCATCATAGTGAGGCTCACCGCCGTACCTCTATAAAAGTATTTAAAAACTTATTTTATAATATATTAAGTATAAGAAAGTGAGTAAAAAATATTCTATTTCACAGTGTGCAAACACTGTTGGTGCACAAACGTATCGACAAACACTATAGTGTTTCGTCATTAGAAAAAACGAAATAGTCAATTTTAATATTGGTTTTGGGTTATATTATAGTTTATATACAGAAAAATATAGCAACTTAAATATAGCTAACAATTACCTCACATTCGTAGGAAATATCTCCACAACGTATGCATTTATGGGACCGACTACAAGTGCCATGAGCGGAGCGGACGACAGTAGTACAGTGAAAACTATATTTTTTGTCACAAAATTAATTAAAATGCAAAATATGCCTATAACTATATAGATTAACATAAGAAGCGTTTGCTTCCCCAGCAACTTCACCGTAGTGCTGACACCTAGCGCTATGAAGGCGCAACATACATTAGCAACTGTTGTAATCAAAAAAGTTATTGTTTCTATGGAGTCGTCGCACATCGGCATTTCTGCGGTGGTCTATGAGAAAATAAAATATATAGTTATTAAACATATGTTTCTTGTTTGATAAAATTACTGTATACAGGGTGGAATTGTCAGCACCACTTTAAATGAAACCACAGAAATATAATTCATAAAAAAATTAATAACATTAAAAATTAAAAATTAATATAAAAAAAATTAAAATAAAATTAAAAATTAATACAAATAATTCAGAAAAAAATTAATTCCCAAAAATGAAAAAGTTATTTTTTCAAACAAAATAAATAATAAAATTATCGTTTTTAAATAAAACGCCATTAGTAAAACATAACATAAGCACGCACACACTTACCTGGCAAAGGAAATACAGGTATGGATAAAAATCGTGAAATGAAAAAAAAAAAATCCTACGTCCAAACTGTTGAGGTACCTTGATTAATTTCTTTAGTTCTGGGTTTGAAATATTTTACCCTATATGCAGTTTCAGTAAAAGGAGCGCTGCCTCTTCCACCCTGTATAATGAAATCTTTCACACAAACTGTATTTATATATGAAATAACATTGCTTGTACTTTTATTTACTAACTTCATTAGTCTTTTTCGATATAATGTCGCAGGCGGTGGCACCTTCATTGCGATGACCACTTAAAACTCTATTAAGGACATCTGGAAGGAATATGTAGAGGCCATTTATCCTAAAATATATAAAACATTGAATTAGTCCTATTTTTAACATAACAAAAAATACAAATAATTTGACACAAAATATGCACAACACAATAACAACAATATACACAAAATAATGCGTTATTGCTATTAAAAGTAATTTATTAACGCATCGTTGAAAAAGAAGCTATCTCAACTTATTGTAACGTTGTAATATATATATAGAGAGAGAATAAATAGTAGAATTAGTGTGGTTTTAAGTTTTTAACTCTCCGCCAGTCACCCCCAAATCCTATAAGCGTAAGCGCCTACGAACATATTAGGAGCAAATAATACTACATGTAACTTTAGTACTACACTACTATGTAGATTCGTAAGCGCTTGTAATTTATTAGAGTTTAGAGATGTCTGACAGAGGGTTAAAACCTTTTTGAGTGTCTGGCAATGGACAACGTCATTTTTTATAAGATTGAATGAAAAAATTGAGCTTTATAATTTAACGAAAGTTTGGTACTATTTTTTGCATCTTAGTTAACTAATAATTGCCAAACTGACCACCACCCAAAATTCATATTCACTAATAGTAGAAACTTTTAGGCTTTATAAAATAACGAAGGTCTGACTTGCTTTGGCTTTGAGGTCAATAAATTTGTAGAGTAATATGTTATATTTTTTCAACTTACATAGCAGCACCAAAGAAGAGAGCTCCAGTTAAGATCAACCACTTCAAATATTCAAATTTTAATAAAGGTTTCGTTTGGATTATAAGAGAATTAAAAAACGAAGGTTTTTTAGTAACAGCCTCCGCCGGGATCTTAAGACTTTTCACCTGTTTCACCAATTTTGATTATTTTTTTATATAAGTTTATTTTGTAATACGTTCATTTAAAATGTATAATTAAGTATATTTGAAGTACTTTATTTAGAATAATGAAATATCTAAATTTATACTTACAGGATAGCATAAAGGCGATGTGTTTTTATTGCATGAATATATGATTTTTAAAACATGTAAAGATTCGTCATGTTTTCCTTGTGAAATTAGGTATTTTGGGCTCTCTGGACCAAAGGACATTAATATAGCACTAATTAAGAAAAAACTTGAATATATTAACGTTAACAATCGCCAAGGTCGAAAGTAATACAATCCAAAATTTATTTTGAAGTTAAGTGGAAGAATTGCCCATGCCAGTACTGTAAAGGAATATTACTATTTTATTTAAAACTTACAATATATTATAAACTTTTTTATATCTTTGGTTTATAAAATTTACTTTTTACATGGAGAATAAACAGAAATATTTAACATAAGCTGTGCCGATAGTTAAAAAGGTTATTAAAAAATAACAATAAAGGTTATTTTATACAAAAACTAACGAAGTTTCTAAATTTATAATTTTTTTGTATTAACTAATATAAATAAAATAAAAAATCAGCTTCACGCTATATCACGCACACAGAGCAGGGTAGGCAAAGGGAACCTAGTGTTAAGACACTCCGTTCCCCACTTCTAGCCGAATTCTGGAAGCATTGCGTGTTGAGTGAAACTCAACGCCACGCTTAAATAAATATTTTATTTCCTCGAGTGGGAGTCGAACCCACAACCTGTCGCGTTTAGAGTCACACTGCCCCTGCGCCACGACTGGCCTCGGACTAATATAAATAATTAATTCAAATAATAATAACAATTTAAAAATATACCTACACGGAACAATCGCCGTTCCTATTAATTGCATTGCGTTTACAATGGAAAGAGTCAGATCTCTATAACGCCTTGGTAGTATTTCTCCAATAAAAGTGTACGGTACCGATGCTGGGCATACTATACTTTAATGCAATAGACAATTATGAGTTAATGTTTAATTAAGGAGATGATCTACATATTAACAAGACTCATGTGTGGCTACATGCTGACTAACCAGATTAAATAAAAAATATATTATTTATCACAATAATAATATCGTGATTACAATTAATAACAATTTGATTTTTATACATAAAACAAATTGTTATTATCTTTATTAATTTAATTCAATTTTGTTAAAAAAAAAATCAATATTCTGTCTTTGATAGCTCCAAAGCTGGCAGATAGTATTAGATAAGCATAAACAAAATATTTTAATGCTAAAAAACCATAAGTACAACCGAGTTAAACTACTAAATATTTATTCTTTTATCTTATTAAGTTATAACATTTAGACTAATTGTAATGTATACATTTATGTATATCTAAATACAAGCATTACAAATTAATGAAATTTAAAGTATCTGTCTGTGATTTCGAAATAACACGATACTAAAACGCATAAAAGGATTTTAAAATTTTTGCCTGTATGTGATGGCTAATCTCCGTAACAGCTGAACCGATTTTAATGGGACTTTCACTGAAAGTTTGAGGAGGTAGTTTTATCTAGGAATTCCCGGGGTATCGGGATGAGTACCTACCATTTTTTTGTTTATCTTTTAATGTTATTAGGATATTCTACACAGGGCTATATTGACATTACCACAAAGAGCTCAACATTTTAAATATTGTAAAGCTTATAAGATCTGGCATGAATGCTGCAATACCACCAAATGCCCCCGCTGCTAGAGTACTATATAATATCATCTTCTTCCTCCCACGAGTGTCCACCAGAAATCCCCATGGAAATGAAGTAACGACTATTCCTAAAGAGTGCACAAAAACAAGCCAGTGTTTTAATTTAGTTATAACATGAGGTGGATGTTTATGTTTTACATTTAGGACTCAAAATGTTTTTCGAAAGATTTCTTGATAATAAAATATTAATAAAAAATCAAATATGTTCATTCATTTACCTATATAAGGAATAGAGCCCACACTCCCGCGTTGTGCATCACTCATATGTAGGTCGCATTTTGCAGCAGGCAAAACATATGCGTATCCAAAAAGTTCTACAACTACTGACATTAAAAAAAGGGATAGCACCAAAGAGTACTTTATGTTATACCAGCCAATACCTAAAAAAATATTGATTTATTAGATAATTAGTGTGAATTAATGGTTTTACAATGATTCAAAATGTGAAAAATTCATGTATTATCAAATCATATCCATTTAAAAGGTTTCTTTGGTTGAGGTTGGGGTTGGGGTTGGTCCTGCTTTAAGAACGGAAATGAAGTCGGCATAAAGTCCAATAAGGAGGAACTGAGGTTGTCCACTTCCCGGAGTCAACACTCCTACGGGAGTCAAATACCGGGAGGCGACTAAACCAATTGGGACAATCTATTCACCATACCAAGGTCTAAATACAGGGTGAGTCATATTGAACTTTCCGGTTTTGGAAGGACGTTGCACGAAGAAGGGAAGGAGTAGAAGGGTGGGGATGGTGTCATTAGACGCGCCATGACATGCAGTTTTAGTGTGAGCAATGGCTTGGTCGGGACAACATCGTGCGTTCGTAGTTGAAGAGTTTATTAAAAATGGCGGCTCCGTGATCACAACACAGCGTGCGTTCCGTTTACATTTTGCTATTGGTCGACGTGATCCCATTCCCACTGGACCAACAATCAGAAATTGGGTATCAAATTTTAGAGCAACATCATCAGCATTAAAAACAAGACCACAAGGCCGAATTAGGACGTCAACGTCAGCGGAAAACGTGGATAGAGTGCGGGCTTCAATTCAACAATCCCCTCGGCGTTCTGTTCGGAAACATGCCGCTTCACTAGGATTATCTTTCAGTAGTGTCCGCAGAATACTGCATAGAGACCTTAAATTTCACCCATACAAGATTCAGGTAGTGCAAGAATTAACAGTTAGAGACTTAGACACACGAACAAATTTATGCCGCGACATTCAGCAGATCCCCCGCACTGCTGTTTTGATCTTCAGTGATGAGATTTCTTTCTCTGGGGTTACCTGAAGGAAAAGGTGTACACGCATCGTCCCCGAACCATCGATGAACTGAAGGCTGCAATCACGGAAGAAATCAATGCTATTCCGCTGAATATGACTCGACGAGTAATGGACAACTTCCGGGAAAGGCTTCAGCAGTGTGTGGTCAATGGAGGTAGACATTTACAGGATATCATTTTTAAAACCAACTAAATTAAAACTGCATGTTATGTGCTTTCAAACAATAAAATAATTTTTACTGCATGTCGCTTTGTTTTTAATACACACCTTATTGAAATCGGAAAGTTCAATATGACTCACCCTGTAAAAGGGAATATACCCTCCCCGCGTGGTAATAACTTCAGCGGTCTGTGATTGCATGTTGATACATAATTTAAATGTTTGTTTTATATCCTTAACATATTTTATCTACTATTTCAAAATACTACCTTAATTATTTTTTATCAATTTAATGTAGGTACTTTTAATGTAATGTACATTTACTGGACCAAATTTCATCAAATTAAAATTATCCAAGGTTCCTCGATGTACTATCGAATTATAGCTGTGTGTATGGTGATATTCTGAACGATATTTATATATTCGCGTGATATATTTAAATACTTTATGATCGTCCATATTTAACTCTATATATTTGTATATTTTTATATTAAACAGGTGTTCGAATCCTCGTATGTTTCAATAATTAGATAAAGAACGGAATAACATTTTTAGGCCAATGGCCAGTTCAGTGGAAAAACGCTGAATGAAGTTATCGTTAATATCAAAATGTTACACATTTATTTTAGTATTTACTTCGTATAGGTACACTGGTAATAAATATACTAAACTAAAATTGATTGCGCTTTATAAAATAATACTTATCACTAACCTTCTATGTTATCTATATTCTGAAAATATATTTTTTTTTATTCTTATAGGTGATGGCAGTATTTTAACTGGATCTCTTTGTAATTTGCTCTTTTTTTACCGTTTTCCTTCGTGTGTTCTTTATACAACATATTTATTAGCAAAATGTTTAGTGCTCAATTGGTACGCGGGGAAAGCAATAATAAAAGAAATGAAAGCAATGCCTTCTTCAGTTTCTTTTTATATTTTAATAATAATTATTCAAACAATATAAAAGTTTAAATATTGTTTCTAACCTGCTACAGAGAGTGCTTGATCCAAATCCACTTCATTTTTCTTAGAGCCTACAGACTCCGTAAAAGTGTCCATATTCTTCACTATCGTAATATTTTTTTCTCACAATCTTTACTAAGGTAACGGCACGCAATAATTCTATTTTTTTCTATTAAGAGAAAGGCGTCCGCGCATTCTTATATAAAAGAAATGTTCTTAGAAAAGTTAACACATTTTGTTGAGTAGCTATCAAACAAGGAAACTATTTGTATTATCTCTATATACAGGATGATATTGTCAGCACCACTTTAACAGTTTTAGTTTTAACTACTCTGTAAAAGTCTAATATAATTCAGAAAAAAAATAATTCCCAAAAATGAAAAAGAAAAAGTTATTTTTTCAAACAAAATAAATAATAAAATTATCGTTTTAAAATAAAACGCCATTTGTAAAATATAACATAAACACGCACACACTTACCTGTCAAAGCGGCAACGTCGCACACGTATGTGTGCGTCACACGAAATACAGGTATGGATAAAAATCGTGAAATGGAAAAAATATCCTACGTCCAAACTGTTGAGGTACCTTGATTAATTTGTTTAGTTCTGGATTTGAAATATTTTACCCTATATGCAGTTTCAGTAAAAGGAGCGCTGCCTTTTCCATCCTATTTAAAAAAACAGTAAAAATATTTTGTCTGTATATTTTGTATTTTTGACTGAAATGGACAGATGGGCGCTTAAAAATAATAATAGAAAGCAAAAATATATATTTTTAATTTCTTGTCTGTCTGTATGAATGAACTCGAGGCATGAGTTTGCTTGCAAATATATTATAGCAATCCATATCTATACTATATAATAAATCTGTATTTTTAACCAACTTTCAAAACAAGGCCCCTCCTTGTTCTCAATTAAACATTTTCGATTCGATATTCGATTGATTACTTTGGATTCGATTTCAATATTAGATTTTTCGATTCGATTCTTGTAATATGCAATCATTACAGTTATTTTGCAAAGAATATTATAAATTCTTACCCAAATCAATAATTTAACATTTAAGGAACGATTTCTGAACGAGTAAATTAAATTATTCATTGACAACACATTTGACTGTCAGTTCTGTTTATTAATTGAATAATCATGTAGTTCAAGCGGGCGAAGCCGCGGGGGGGCCGCTAGTATTATAAAATTGGCCGTACATTAATAATAATATTATAATATTGACCGTCACCTTCGGATCCTTAGCGGAATAGTGCCTCGACCCAGATTTATATGTCTCGCGATTATTAATTAAATTGAATAAATCATCTATATTTCTAATTTATTGAACAATTATTTAAAAGAAGAAAATTGAATTAATAGTTTTTTAAGTAACATAAACTTATTATTGTTAAATTATTCGTTTTAAATATTATGAATTAAAAATATTATGGTTCGGAAAACAATTACATGCATCTCTATTATATATACATACAGCTCTATTTTCGGATTACAATATGAATAATACTGTTTTTTATTTATGTATGGAAGTTAGGTTAAATTAATCTAAGAAACAAGTATTCGTTACTTTATTATATATTATAACATACCAAATTAACTCTCTCGATGACTTTAATTTTTTTTTCTCTCTGTACATTATTAAATATTTTTTAACTACATTTTTTATATGATTACATACAGATCAGATTACTGTTTTCATACGAATATGTATTTGAATATTATGTTTAATAAAAAACATCAATTTTATATTCTTCTCACTTTATTGATAATATAAATCTTTTTGCGTTAAGCTGAAAACAAGATAAAGACACACGAGAATATATAAATCCTTAATAAGGCTTAAAATGTTTTCTCACGTTATCATTGCTTGTACAAAATTTTAGATTTCAAGAGCAAGGCCTTGCCTGGATCTGAACCTTGCTTTCCTCGACTATCTATGCCCGGAGCCAACGCTCGAGATGCCATGTGCCGACACGTATAAATACAGACGAGAATGACCGCCGAAACCGCGTCGAACGCAAGGACCTAGAGCACTCGCACCTTTTTATCTTTAAATATATATATGTAAATCTAAAAAATATCTCAACATGGACAATGCTGAATTGTATCATAAAAGTAATACTTTACAAAAAAGAGATGCTTTGCAGTGTTTAGAAGAATATGCGCAGAAAATTAAATGGAAAAACGGTGAGAACACAGTTCTAGATATTGGTAGCGGAGATGGAAGTGTTACAACAAATGTGCTATTAAGATTTTTACCCAGTAATTGTACTAAAGTCGTGGGAAGTGATAAAAGTGATAGAATGGTACAATTCGCAAACAAGCACCATGGGACCAACCTTATTAACTTCACCACCCTCGACATAGAGGGTGACTTACCCGACGAGTTGCGGGGAAAGTTTGATCTCGTTTTTTCTAATTACGCGCTACATTGGATAACACAGCAAGAGTGAGTATTTAAATAAGTTTTATATTTTAAAACATAATAGATATTTTTTAGGATTTAACCACAAATGCACGAAAAGCTTTTGTCCAGCAGTTGACTTAAAGGAAGGCTATGATGATATAAAACTTTAGGCATAAGATTACGTGTAGATTCGATAGGTCGATGTGTATTACTTCTCTATTCTGTATGATATACTTACTCTATATGATGTAGATGAATTTACTGTTTTTACATTTTAGGATAGCATTCACAAATATATACAAACTATTGACGAGGGGTGGTACTTGTCTACTTACATTCATAGGATACATACCGTTGTATATTATATACAGAACTTTAG
>JAEBDU010014392.1:0-10376 GCA_016802625.1 Heliconius numata
ATTTTTGACACGGAACTCTGAAGCATAACTATGAAAAAACTTTGGAAACTGCAGCCGTCACATTGAATTTATAACGAATGAATTTTTTATATGAATATAGCATCTAATATTTATAGAAGCATGGCGACAAAGGCAAAACTTTATTTTTAATACTATTTCATATGAATGAATGAACTTTAAATGAATCTTAAAACAAGGATAAAAATAGCTACGCGCTTGTATCCCATATATTATCCCATATATATAGAGGAAGAGTGGAAACTTCTTTAAAGACACGTTTTCAAGACGTAGCGTGTTGAACTGTGGCTTACTTACTTACTTGAGTAAGGAAATATTTAATATTTTCATTTTTTCGCTCGGGTAAAGAGGCAACGCGCGGCGTTGAGTTTCGCCACTTAATACGCAATGGCTCCAGAATTTCGTGGAAAGTGGGGAATAGCAGTGTCTCAATGGGAATGGAGTATCTTAACACAAGGTTCGCAGTTCCCAGTCTGATAATGGAGCCAGAACTACCTACTAACTACCTACGTAAAGCACTAGTAAAGCACTCGAATGCATTGAACATATATAGGTTTTTTATAATTTTTTATAATAACCATGAGCGTAACTAGAGATATTTTCTGGGGAAGCTTAGCTATGAACAGATATACTTATTCGTGTAAAGATCTTTTTAAAATTTTTCATAGCATATAGAGTTATTTTGGGGTGGACACGCCCCTCCCCCCTTCCATATCCTATGCCCATGACAACAACATAACCTATAAAGAAGTGCAGATAGTTACAAGCCCATGCAACTCTATGTACAAACGTAGCAATAAACGTTCGACATCACAAATTCGTTTCCATTGAGTTGAATGCGAACGATTTCACAGAATCTCGTTTAAAATCCATTCTATTTCCTCTCGACATTTGCGGCCTTTATAAAACTCCTATCAGGGCTTGATGGCCAGTGGATTTATAGCGCTATAGCAATAATAGATAAGTAACAGTATCTCTGAGGAGAGTCGAGACGCTGAGACACTAGTGTGTGACTATTAACGCGGTAGGTTGAAGGTTCGTTATCATTACCTCGCTCTGGTAAAGAGGCACCTAATTTTAAGACACTTCGTTCCCACTAAGGCACCTTTGTTCCCCAATTTCCATCGATTTCTGGAGGCTTTGTGTATTGAGTGACGGAATTCATATAAAACATTTTATTTCCTCGAGTGGGAATAGCACCCACAACCTGTTGCACTAACAGTCACATACTTGTACCACTCCGTCGCGACTGGCATCACTTATATATTTTTATCTAATATATAATAACTAATGCACGTATCGGTCCGTTGAAAAAGAAAACAAATATCTAAAATATTATTGTACATATATTAGACCCCAGTGGATCATCAGACTAAAGGTCGCATAGCATTAGTCTAATGAAAATGGTTTTCAATTCACATCCAAACCTTTTATGTTCCGCAAAAGCAGTTTATTTAATTTATGATTATTTCAATTATATTGTAATGAGGGATGATACGGTTTATAGGGTTTGTTCAACTTTAACCCCTTTGACCCTTTTTGTGTAATATATATAAATGTATATTTTAGGCCAGTCGTGGCGTAGCGGCACAAAGTGAGTAAACGCTACAGGTTATAGGGTCGATTCCCTCTCGAAGAAATGAAATATTCTCATATATGTCGGGGTAAAGCACTGTATTGAGTTCCGCTACTCAAGACAATGATACGGGATACAACGTGAAGCTACAAAACAAATACGATTCATGATACATTCTAAGAGCACGCTGACCGCAGGTACAGTGAGTTACCTCGAGACGATTCATGTGAAGAAATAATTATAGGCTTTTTCCATAAATAGATAGTTTATTTATCCCAACTTAAATAGAATTGTTCAATTCGAACCAGCAATTCTTGAGATAAGCGCGTTGAACCAAAGAAACAACTTTATAATAATAAATTTATAATTGTACTAAAATATCAAACGCTACTACATTTTCAGGTAAAAATGGCACAAGTATAAACGAAATTTTATTTTCAAATGAAAAAAAATATTAAATATTCACATAACCATTTCGAAATAAATTCAATAAATATTGAAACGCGAGCGCAAACAAAGGGAGCGAGAGCTTGGTTTACAAATTCACCTGTTAATTGGGGCGTAGCAACCCTGTAATTAAGTTAGGATTTTTTCTTATAAACTACCTGTATTTTATAGTTTTACATAAAATTAATTGCTTATCGTATTACCATTATTAGATTTCTCATGCAGAGAAACTTCCACTATGAGTGGCGAAGCATAACGCCGCGCCTTGTCTCACCACCAGTGCGATAAAATGAAAATATTAGATATATAATTTCCTCAAGTGGGAATCGAACCCACCTGCCGTAAATCCTGTCGCGTTTACAGTCACTCGCTTGTGCCCCCATGCCACGACTGGCTTTTATATATTCATAAATTTATAAAAAAGATGTTAGTGCCAAGTGGAAAGAACCCAAACGGTAGTCGTCTTAAAATTGGATTCGTTTTTCCACAGTCGTTAAGGACAGCACTTACCTGTGTATACTTGTAATCTATTATGAATTCAGAGTTTCTGTGATTATAGTCGGCTTTGAGTTTTGGAAACATTTTTTTTACACTGTATCCCGCACTTAGCAGGGTAGGTAGAGGGAGCCTGAGAACCTAGTTAAGACACCTAGTGTTAA
This sequence comes from Heliconius numata, assembly GCA_016802625.1. Lineage (NCBI taxonomy): Eukaryota > Metazoa > Arthropoda > Insecta > Lepidoptera > Nymphalidae > Heliconius > Heliconius numata. Next base: position 2,701 of record JAEBDU010014392.1, read on the forward strand.
GACAGTCTGTACTCCCCATTTTTGGAGTTTTTTTAAGTTATACTTGTTTTGGCACGTTAGGGTAAAATGTTTACGTCACGAAAAACTGACACCATAAAATTAGATAGTCAATATTTTTGTTTTTTTAAGTGGCGGAACTCAACACCACACTTAAAAAAGAGTAAGAAAGAGACTACAGCCACGCTTGAAAAAGATTAAAAAAGCGAGTACAACTTTCCACACAATTATTTATTGCTAACCCAGCTACCAAACCTGAACCCAGCATAATTGAATCCAGCGAAACAGCAAAGTCAAACAACCTCGAGAAATTAATTGTATTGCCGAAACTTACCTCCAGATAAGTCTAGTACTAGGAATTAGGAAATCCTGGCTCCTGGAGCACGGCGTCGCGGAAACGGAGAGATAACGCGGACTTAGTGGCAAAGTTGCTGTTACAATGCACTGAACTTGAAGAACTATATGAGTATATCCTTGTGTACAATGAGAGTTGGTTGCTTTGTGCTAAACGCGGGTAGTTGTACCTTCATTAAGTTAACTATTTGCTAGTAAATAACGTTTGTTTTATTGTGTTTGACTGTACCTATTATTGTAATTTGCAATGCTTCTAGAATTCGGTGGAAAATTGGGAAATTGGGGATGTGTTTTAATGGGAACGATTGTCTTAACACTTGGTGCCTAGGTTCCCTTTGCTATGTGCGGGATACAACGTTAAGCTAAGAAATATGTAAAATTTAGTTCTTCTACCTTCCTGTTTGTATATCTTCTTTTAGTTTCGAGAAGTAGTTTTGTAATAGAGATTAGTGTTTCATCACACTCTATTCTACCTACAGCTCAAAGTTCAACTATCTAATTTCAATGAATAAATAAATAAATAAATTCTCATAATTTAAATCGTTGTCAGCGACAATTACAATTTCGAAGATTGTAGAAGAAATTGAAATAAAAAAACATTTTCCATATTATCAACTAATAAAAAAAGAAAAGCTCATTAAAAAAAGAAAAGAAATCAAACAAACATTGAAATTGAAAGGGAATCCTCATCAAACACCCAGCGTGGGGCAGCTAAGCCTGTTTCGCGTTCCACTCCGGACCAATTATTTGACGAAAACACCGCTCATTTGATAATCTAATATTATTGATGTTCATTTGTTTACCTTCTAGATACCAGCTGGGGTTAGGGGCTCAGCGGCGTGACGACTGTCGTAGCTGTTTCCACTTAGTCGGATATTACAGGTTCAATGTTAAATTTAATTTTTCCAAAATTCTTTACTTTAATTTCTGTTATTTAAGCAACATTCAAGATCCTTGTGGTTTATATAGTTATTATTATATTATTATAGTTTATATAGTATATACAGATGATTCCATGAACTTAAATGTTACATTCATTTCCTCCAAAAAAAATATTCAATTCTAATTTATTCCGAAAGTAATAATATCTCTATAAATATCCATCCGATAGTGTATAAACAGCCTAATATTGAGAAAAATAAGAAAAATCAAATTATTTTGAGTAATACAATTGTATGGAATGTTAAGAAAATATAATAAAGGCTCTAACTCTGAGATCCAACAAACGATATACGAGTGTAGCGAGGAAAGCTGTCGGATGCTATTAGTGCGGCAAGGGGAACGGATTACGACTTTTATGAATCGTGACTTTTGCTGTAACAGAGTTGTTATAGAATGTAGGGCTATGTATCCTTTTACTGAGATAGGCCTTTGCTTAGAAAATATTTATAACCAAATCATTTCTATACAATATTTATATATATATACCTTCTAACGTTACAAAGCTAAAGTGTTTGTTTGGTTGAACGCGCTTTTCTAAGGAACTACTGGTTCAAATTGGAAAACCTATTTTTGAGAAAGATATGGTTTTCATTGAAGAAAACTATAGGTTTTTATTACATCATTTAAATCGTTTCGAGGTAACGCACTAAATCTGCGATCAGAGTTAGTCGAGTTATTAGAATATATTATCATCACAATATATAATATCATGTCCAAATCTTGAAACCTTGCGTGTTGAGCAACGGAACTCAACACGTACACCGCGCTGTACCTTGTTACCAGAATGAAAATGAAAATAATTCATTTCGTTCTAGTTGAAATCGAACCCAACACCATCGCGTTCACAGACAGACGCTATAACTGCGCTACAACGTTCTCAAAATATTAACTATATAAAATAATAATAATCATCCGTCTGTCTAACGTTACATAAAATTAATGACAACTAATTTAGTTAATCCAATATTCAGGTAGAGGCGAGCTCATGTGATATGGAACCTCGCTGACTCTATATATAAGTAACTTATGTCAGAGGTCAGAAATTTAAACTGGGGTCATTAAATATGTGGGTATTTGTTAATAGAGTATGAAGTTTGTAGTAGTTTTGTAATTATTTTTGGATTTTTAAATATATTTACGTTCTCTCTTTTGTGAAGTGTTAAATCACTCCGGTTTTCACTTTCAAACTTTACCAAATTTGAACTAAGTGTTAAGGCATGGAAATGTAAAATCAAAACAGCTTTACGCAGTCCAGTAGGGAAGGCAGAGGGAACCTAGTGTTAAAATATTCCGTTCCCCACTTTCTGCTGAATTCTGGAGGAATGGCGAGGCATGAGTCTGTAGTATAAAAAATGATAATAATAAAACGAGCACCTAGATTTCCACTGTCTATCCAGCTATATGTGGAATACAGCGTTAAGCTAAAAAATTCAATATCTCTACTTATTTTACTAGTTAATCAAGAACACATGTACCAACGGACACATCTAAATATAAATACATAATTAAATTTAAAATTCTTAAAATTGGTCTGTAGGTAACGTACTCGTATATTCAATTATCAGGTAACTTCATAGGTAATGGTAATTTCAAATGAACGAATTAATTACCAGTATCTATGCAGTCTATGGCTTGGGGCTACTGCAATAAGGCCACACGCGAACCGCACTCATAAGTAGGGTGACTATCATTTGATGAGAAATAAAAACCTAAATAAATAACGAAAAACTTATATGATTAACAAATTAATAGATGTGAATTATTTCATATTTTCTGTTTTCGCTCTGGTGTCGTGATTAAGAGCGGCGCTTAGTTCCGCCACAACATGCAATGCCTGTGGGATTCGGCGGAAAGTAAGGTTGAGAGTGTCTTAACACTTCTTCCTCCATCGTTCCTTCTTCCTCCAGGCTTCCTCTGTCTACTCAGTTCCATGCGAGATATACCTTAAAGTTGAAAAAAAAAAAACATTTTGAGTGGCTGAGAATGGAAATAGAATTTACAACTCTGTGCCCTTAGGAACATTAGGTTCCTTTTCCGCTTTAAAAATTCGAAATGTTTAGTATTTTTCCAATATCATGGATATACAATTCAAAGCATAGTAAATAGCTGATGTAAGCAATCTAGTGTTAGATCTTATGCTATCGTTGATGCAGCGGCAACGTTTGATCGTTAAAGAAGATAGCACCGCCTTCCTGTTAGAGTTTATTTTTAACACTTGCTATTGATGTGACGTCGTGAAAGTGGCCATTAAGGAGAAATTTCACGCTTTATTTCGATTTTAGCAGGATAGGCCAAAAGAAACTAGTGTTAAGACACTCGGCTTTCCGTTTGAATTCGTTCTATATTTTTTTGAATGTATAATTGCAATATATACCTACACTAGCGGACCCGGACGCGGCTACGCCTGCTTGAAATATAAGAATATAATTTCTATAGAAATATAATTTCAATCTAGATGAAATGCTAAAAGTGACTATTATATTTATTTTCATAAGGATGAACGACGGTTGTTATTAACATGGCAGAATAAATTACATGTCAAATTAGAAAGTATTTTAATTTATTAGTATATATGTGTAATGTAATATTATATATCCTATAGCACTTCTGAAGAATGCAGCTTTCATACAAAACAAAAACAAAGTAAATCGAACCAGTAGATCCAGAGATCTTAGCGTTCAAACAAACAAACAAACAAACAAACTCTTCCGCTTTATTATATTAGTATAGATTGTCTAATTTTATAATGGAACATTAAGGCACAAGCAGCTCAGCGTTGAGTTCTGCCGTTCTGAAAATCTAGTGTTAGAGTCGTAACACTAGATTTTCAGATTCCCTCTGCCTACCTCCTTTCGGGATACAATGAAGCTAAAAAAATCACACACTTTATCTCCCTTTTTTGTAATTGGATAAAAACGCATAACATTTTATCAGTCAGCCATAAAATGTTTACCCTTTGTTCGTTCACATTCTCTCTTTCATCCACAAATATAAGTTAAACATATTTTAATGATATTTCGAATACGCGACCTTCGATGTTTTGGCAGTCACTAACCAAACCACAAGGTGTTTGTAACTAAAATTAGAATTAATGAAGGTAATTTGCGCCTTCATGTATAAACTTCCTCCGTCCACTGGCCAGTGCTCAAGGAACTGCTTCTCTGGTACTCTCATTATGCATATTTCATTTAAACTGAGAAATATTATCAATAATATTATCATATGTAATTCAATCTATTGAGAATAATCCAAGTAATCCAAGTATCAGTAATTAATCCGTTCTGAAGATATATGGAAAGATACACAAAGACTAAAAACATTATAATAAAAAAAAAAACTAATATATCTTTAGAAAACATATAAAAACTTTAATATGGTTACATTTTAAATGGTTAGACGGCACATTTAGATGACCTGAACTGAGTGAAACCTTTATAAACTGAAGAATAGAATATCTAATGTATGGACATAACCGTAAGAGCAGGTAGATTAGGCGAGCGCTATCAAGAGTTCTTGATTTATGTTTCTGAGATAATTGAATTTGGAACTATAGTGACATTATCTACCCACTACCTATAGGTAGAAGAGAAGGTAGGTATTATTAATTATTAATTAACCGTAATGGCGTAGTGGCACAAAGGGGTGACTTCTCAATTGGAAGATTGTATTATTTTCATTCGCGATGACTCCGGAAGTCGGGAGTAGTGGGGAAGTGTCTTAACACTAGGTTCCATTTACCTACCTGCCTGCTGTGTGCGGGATATAATTTGAAGTTGATTTAATTTTTGCGTTCTTTCTTTGCGTTTGCCAATATTATATTTTATAACAAAATATAAAAAAAACAATCACTGTGCTGTACTTTACCTGAATCAGTGAATTGGTGAACTAAATGGGCATTAACGCCTACTACCACTATACGAGCTCTTTTCCATGCCTAATCAAATTCGAAATTATTTTACTATGACCAATTAACAATGTTCTAGAAATTTGTATGGTCTATGTAACAGCTAAATTTGTAGAAATATTATATTTTTCGCTTCTACTTCTACGTACTACGTTAAGTCTATATAAATTCCTATTCAGTTTAATATTTGTTTCTCTTTCTCATGGGAGGAAAATTCAGAATAGTATTAAAGAAAAAATATAAGCATACTTTTTTTTACAATTTATAAATCAGAGAAACACAAATAAACACAGTGTCAGGAATCCTTTTTCTAATTATCCAATACAAACGGCAAAACTACGTATAGTTTGTTCAGGGTTCAAACACCAATTCAATCACGGCCAGTACACGGGTTAGTTAGTTTAAAAGACTGAAGCGCTAGAGCTTATACAAATAGAACGCGATGGTCGAGCCAATTAAGCTAAGAATTTGTATTGCCTCTATAGAATAGTCTATTGAGGCGGATGGTTTTGGGTTCGATTTCCGCGAGGGAAATGTATTATTTAATGTTTCCGTTTCAGCGTTCTGGTGACATGGCCAAGCGTGATTGAGTTCTGCTACTCAATACGCAATGCCTCGAGCGGCGAATAGTGGAGAGCGGAGTGTCTTAACACGAGGTTCTCTGCATAGCTAGTTGTATTTGCGATACAGCGTAATGCTTAAAAAAAAGAATAGCATCTATTTTGGGCTTAAAATCTTTTTCAAATTGAAAGTCTTGATACAGCGTTTAGTTCCGTTAATCATAAAAAACAAAACGCAGTGAATGTTGAGTTATAGTACTATGGATTTATTAAAAAATCGTATTGTATGCGTTAAAATAAAAAAACCATTTAAGCCAGTTAAACCCGGCTACCAGGTGTCGATTTAAAAAAAAATCCGGTCAAAAAAAGGGTCCCGTTTAAAATATCCTCTTTCCGGGTCAACGGATTGGGTGAACTGAATGGGCACGAAGAAAGAACATTTTGCCTAAAAAGTTATGTTGGGAGCGTTGGCTCTAACGATTTTGGACGACTTTGCAATTTGTCACTAATTTTATTTATCCGCCTATCTATATTTGGACTCATTTAGACCTCTAAGAGTGTTTAAGTTAAAATTCAACTTCTTTAGAGTGTATAAGTGTATACTTTCACGAGAAAGTGTTGTTTTACGCTGTATCCTGAATATAGCAAGGTAGGCATGAGAAACTTAATGTTAGGACATTCTTATCTCACCCACAATCGGATATTCCAGATCTGGTCTTTAACTTCTTTGTCCCGAATTGTTCATTTAAATAATTATTAATTTCCTATATAATTTAGGATATTTCAAGACAATATAAAAGGAACATCTAACTGCTCTAAGTGAAAGACATAGTACACAGCATATTAAAAATTAAACGTTGTTTCAATAAAATTGAACTACAAGCCACCTCTATTCGTTACCAAGCACCCCCCATCCCCCCTTTATGAGCGAACACGGGGTAATAAAGTTCCGAATGTGCTTTGATGTCTCTCATCAGTAGCCTTTGCTATTTTGATTACATACTACGTACTGGACTCTTCTATCGTGCCATGTATACGTTATGGCGGAAATTCGTTTCGGAAATTCACTTTTGTTAATTTTAGTATACTCTAGGGGTATAGCTGGTTGGGTATGGGTAATGTAAAGGTAATTGCAAGTTCATAATTCAACCGGAATTAAATTTGGAGTAAAATATGTCAGTCCATATAAATACATTACCTTTTGTTTGCTTAATACAAACTCGTAGTCTTCAGCCATGTTTTTTTTTGTGTAGATTTATAAACGGTAAAATGGAAAATCTCTATTTTCTCCGTTTCCGCCGTAATGTTAGGAAACCTTTTCCTAGTGCTTCTCTACACTCCCTAATTTACTTGTAAGTCAATTGTGAACCGATTTCAAAAATTATTTCCGTTTTTCCCGTTAATATTATTTTCGTTTTCTTGCTGTGATAACAAAACAATGTGTAATGTCTTATCACTACGTACCCTCTGCGTACCCTGTTATATTTGAAATAGGTACAGTGTGAGGCTAATTTAAAAATTTGCTTCATACTATGCTATTAAAAATCTCTGAAATAAAACAAATAACTAGAAAAGATATTACTTAAGAACACTCTCGATAGAATCACCTTTCAAACAAAATAAAACTAAATCAGCATCGTTTCATCCTTTCGGGAGTTACGATGTCACAGACAGATATACAGATACGCACATACGGGTACATGGCACGTCAAACGTATCCAAACCTCTATTTTCGACGTTGGTTAAACATAACGATACATAACCAACACTAAAACAGATAATCAAAGTAAAATGTGCATCATTAATGCCGTATAAAGCGTTTAATTAAATACTAGCGCCCGCTATAGTTGAGAGCTAAGTTCTAAGATCTGTTCGAACTTTGCGCTCCTTTCGAAAGCCGGCGTGCGGCGGTAAACTTT
>JAEBDU010014401.1:0-22031 GCA_016802625.1 Heliconius numata
AATGTTTTCTCACGTTATCATAGCTTATATTTTCATTTTCTCAATTTCAAGTTTTAAGAGCAATTTTGTCTTTGTCGAAGTTAACGAACGCGCAACGATGCCGTCCATCGACGGGTATAAATACATACGACATAGGCCCTCGACGAGACTAACTGAGGAAACCGCGCCGAACGCGTAGTGGCTCCTAGCACACTATATATAAATCTAAAAAATATCTCAACATGGATAATGCTGAATTATTCCATAAAAGTAATTCTTTATCAAAAAGAGACGCATTGCAATGTTTGGACGAATATGCGCAGAAAATTAAATGGAAAAACGATGGGAACACAGTTCTAGATATTGGTAGCGGAGATGGAAGTGTTACAACAAATGTACTAACAGAATTTTTACCCAGTAATTGTACTAAAGTCGTGGGAAGTGATAAAAGTGACAGAATGGTACAATTCGCAAACAAACACTACGCGAACAACCTTATCAACTTCACCACCCTCGACATAGAGGGTGACTTACCTGACGAGTTGCGAGGAAAGTTTGATCTCGTTTTTTCTAATTACGTTCTACATCGGGTAATACAGCAAGAGTGAGTATTTAAATAAGTTTTACATTTTATTACACAATAGATATAATTAAATCAAATAATGAAAACCGGACTATGAAGGATGTAGCAGCAATTAAAAAACATATACTACAACCGCTAATGCTAATGGTGGTGACCATTAGCATTACCATAGTAGTGCAGGCAGAGGGATCCAAGTGTTAAGACTCTCTGTTCCCCACTTTTTGGAGGCATTGCATGTTGAGTGGCGGAACTCAACGCCGGGCTTTACCTCAAGACCAGAGCGACGAAATGGAAGTATAAATTTAAATAAATATTTTACCTCCTCGAGTGGGGATCAAACCCAAAACCAGCCGGTTTTACAGTCACACTTGGTGCCGCTGCACCTGCTTTATGGTGATACGTGATAATAACGTGTAATTTAACGTGATATTTTTAACGGACTTTAAAAGAAAAGGTTCTCAATTTGAACGAAAGATATTTACTTTGAAATTATCCCATATCTCCTAAGAAAACTACGATTTTGTTCAAACTAATTTTCATTTCAAATCTTTACTGAATTTAATTATTTATTTATTCTTCATTGCACACATTATTAATAATAAAAATAGATGTATAAAAGGTGTGCTTAACGATAAAAAACATCATCGACCAGGCAACCTTGACGGGTGGGGAATGTGAGCTTGATCAAATTTAAATAAATAGAAAAACATGCAGAGAAAACATTAGAACACAATATGATATACATAAAAAAGTTGGTTAATTAAAAAAAGTTATCGCCATTTGAATGAACTCAAGGCCTGCCTGCAAATATATAGCAATCCATATCTATACTTATACTTATAATAAATCTGTATTTGTCTGTGATAAATTTATTTGTATTTTTAACCGGCTTTCAAAAAAGGAGAAGGTTCTCAATTAATATTTTCGATTTGATATTCTATTCATTATTTTAGATTCGGTTTTGATATTGGATTCGATTTTTGTAATATGCAGCCATTACAGTTATTTTACAAAGAATATTATAAATCCTAACCCAAATCAATAATTAAACATTTAAGGGTGTTTCTGAACGAGCAAATTAAATTGTTCATTGACATCAACACATTTGACTGTCAGTCAATTCTGTTTATTAAATGAATAATTATGTAATTCAAGCGGGCGAGGCCGCGGTCGGGCTGCTAGTATAAACATAAGATTCACAATTTTTTTCGAATAATGGGGTATATTGTAAATTATAGTAGATAAGTCCTCTGACAGCGTAGAGAAGCGGATATCCTTGGGAGAACCGTATGACCAGCGGTGCACTTAAAAAATCTATAATGACGATAAATTATCGAAAATTTCCGTAGGCCTAAGATTACCGAATTCCTATTTTATATGATATACTTTACTCTGTATGATGTGGAGAAATTTACCGTTTATATATTTCAGGATAGCATTCACAAATATATACAATTTATTGACGAGGGGTGGTACTTGTCTGCTTACATTCTTAGGATACGCGCCCTTTTATATTATTTATAGAGCGTTAGCTCGCCAAAAAAAATGGAATAATTGGCTGAGAGACGTTGAACATTACGTCTCACCATACCATGATTGTCAGGTAATTAAAAAATCAAACATCATTTCATAAACATAATTTCTTAACTTTTGGACTCCATGTTAAATTTATTTTTAAAGGACCCTGAAAAAGAAATAAAGAAAATGATGATATCTATCGGATTCAGCAATATTGAAGTACGTTGTACTGATAAATCGTTTACATACATCAGTTTGGAGGCTTTTAAAAGTAAGTAAATTATATCTTAATAAATTAATTTTTAACAAAAAAAAACCGACTTCTAACAACGAACTAAAAAGTGAAAAATAATTATACAAAGATTTTATAATTTTGAAGTCGGTGCCAAGTAAAACAAACAAGCTTAGTAATTAGAAATTGTAGTAAAGGTGTTGTAGCAATAGCCAAGTAAAACAAACAAGCTTAGTAATTAGAAATTGTAGTAAAGGTGTTGTAGCAATAGCTTGACACCGACTTCAAAATTATAAAATCTTTGTATAATTATTTTTCACTTTTTAGTTCGTTGTTAGAAGTCGGTTTTTTTTTTGTTAAAAATTAATTTATTTCACGATTTTAAGTGATGGGTATCTTAAAATGATGGTTCTTAAAAGAGTGGTGATGGTGGTGGTAGTGGTTGTCAACGAGTGGTTGTGGTTGTCCTATGTATAACTTCATTTAATTAGGTATTATTTTTGTGCAAAGTTACATTTTGGTATATTGACAAGAACATACATAAAAAGTATTCGGGCGCATTGAGAATCTCCCTTTTTTGAAGTTGGTTGAAAATGAGAACATCCTCTTTTTTGAGGTTGGTTGAAAAGAAATGCAACGATCAGGAATTTCACTTCTGACATCAATTTAAAAAGTTTTTGCTTGTAACTATTACGATATAATCAATTTTTTACCAAAAAAAAAACAAACTTTCTCAATTTTCACCGGATTCCATAATCGGAACCTAACCAAACTTTCACCAAATTATCCTTAAAGTGTATCCTTTCAAATAAAAAAGATTCATCAAAATCGGTTGGCGCGACATTGAGTTATTCGTCTATTTGTCGCGCACATACCTAATGCAAATTTAAGACTTATGTGATTTTCTCATAGATACCATTGTCAGAAATGAACCAAAAAAAAAGCGGGAAGCTTCACCTTTCAAACAAAAAAAAAAATCAAGATCGGTTCACCCAGTCAAAAGTTATGAGGTAACAAACTAAAAAAAAAAAAAATACAGTCGAATTGATAACCTCCTTTTCTTACAGAAGTCGGTTAAAAATAAATATTTGTTTCTCGAATATAATTCGAGGCCAGTCGTGGCACATGGGCACAAAGTGTGACTGTAAATGCGACTGGTTTTGGGTTCGATTTCCACTCGAGGAAATGTAATATTTATTTAAATTTATATTTCCATTTCTTCGCTCTGGTGTTGAAGCAAAAGCGCGGCGTTCAGTTCCCCCATTCAACACACAGTGCCTCCAAAATTCCCTAACACTAGGCCCTCTGCCTGTCCTGTAAGCGGGATACAGATTGAAGCTGATTTAATTTTTTTTTAATGTTTGGTATCACTTTCCGTAGGACTGGCTAAAAGTCTTTGTATTTTCCATTTTTCGCAAGTTTTTAAGACGTTAAGTTCAGTGTTTAACAAAAAATACTCAAAAATGTAAACAAATTCGGAAAATATGTAAATTTTTGTGGCCATCGACAACTATCGTACGTATTTCAACGACAATACAGCGTTAAGCTAAAACAAATAGATCATATATAATCATCTACATTCATCATCATATACATCATCAGATCATCATCATCAGATCATCATATACATTCCCTTGAACATCATTCAAAATTGTTACTTGTTACTACAACCACATCGCGACACAATCATCAGTTGAAATTATAACAGAGCTTTCTTAAAAACATAATTTTTAAATAAATTATTTTTTTGGTAACAGATATTATAGCAGCGATAGATCCGTTTAAAATACCGCAAGAACTGATGGAAGACTTCCTAGAAGACTGTATTAAAACTGTTAAAGATTTGAAACTCATACACCATGAAGACTATAATGAGGAAGATTCGGTCGGAACGAGAATTGACTATCGTCTTATCACGGTATTTGCCCAAAAATAACTAGTAGAAATTGTTACAGTATATGATGTATTACTTATTATAAAATATTATGCTCATCTCCCAATGCCTAATAAATAAAACTAATAAGAGATGAAATGAGAATTGTGAAATGTAAAATTTAACTAATGCAAATTAGAATATGCGAATATGTATATTAAGGTTTAATGGTGATTGTAATATATATTTAAATCATATATTTTATTTTATAACAAATAATTAATATAAATTATACCATATAAAGGTTATCTTGCATTAAGTAAATTTTATTGTTGTGTGTTTTTCAAAACAATCTTCGTCACTCGTCTGACTTTTATATCCAATGGATCGAAAATAAGAAAGTTACTACTGTTAAAATATTTTTTATGAGATTCACTCGGGATGTCACACTCGGGAATGGGCAAGCTGGGATTACCCTGTAACATGTCATTGGATTGATTATTTCCGTACGAACAATTTTTGTTATGACAGCTTTTGGAAGTATATTAACTCGCAAATCTAAGAAGCCTGTGCTGCCTGCCTGCCTTTTTTTACAAAAATGTCGAGTGATGAGACAAGGGGCAGATTGGGACCACCATCCAATAGCAATAAAACATATGTCATTGGATAGGTCTTTTTAAAAGAAACAACTTTTGTTATGACAGCTTTATTCTCATGGTTGTCCATTAAGAAATGTATGACACAAAGTTTTAGAAATAAAAAATATATTGAAAATAACGTTTTTTATTGTGCTTACTACGTTTATTTTATGGTAGTACTTTGTTTGCACTGTCTCGCCCTGAAGCATACCCAAGCACTCCTGGGTACGCCATGAGATGCCGTCAAGAGGTAAATGCACACCAACAATATTTTTAAAAGACGTTACAGTAGATTAGCGGCTCGCCTCGTTCAGAAACAGCCTTAAATGTTAAATTATTGATTAGGGTGGGGATTTATAATTTTCTTTATAAAATTACTGTAATGATTGCATATTACAAAAAATACCCAAATCGAATTGAATTAATATCGAATCCAAAATAATTAATCGAATAAATGAATTGAAAATAATTAATGGAGAACTTCCTCTTTTGTTGGAAAGTCGGTTTGAAATACAAATACATATGAATTATTACAGGGTGGAAGAGGCAGCGCTCCTTTTACTGAAACTGCATATAGGGTAAAATATTTCAAACCCAGAACTAAAGAAATTAATCAAGATACCTCAACAGTTTGGACGTAGGATTTTTTTTTCATTTCACGATTTTTATCCATACCTGTATTTCGCGTGACGCACACGTACGTGTGCGACGTTGCCGCTTCGACAGTTAAGTGTGTGCGTGCTTATGTTATACTTTACAAATGGCGTTTTATTTTAAAACGATAATTTTATTATTTATTTTGTTTGGAAAAAATAACTTTTTCATTTTTGGGAATTCATTTTTTTCTGAATTATATTAGGCTTTTAAAGAGTAGTTAAAAGTGTGGTTTAAATTAAAGTGGTGCTTACAATTCCACCCTGTATATTCGTAGGCAAACTAATGCCTTAAATTTATTGAAATGACGATAACTATTTTTTTAATGAACCGATTTTGATACAACAATGAGATGTTATGCTGAGTTAAAGCAAAGCAATTTGTGAAAGTGTTAAGTAAATCGGTTCAGTACTTTCAGAGATAAGCGTGACCATACATACAGACATACAGACAGACTGAGACACAGACAGATAGACAAGAAATTTTAAAAAATATTTTTGCCTCCTATTATTCTTTTTAAGTGTCCCTCTATCCATTTCAGTCAAACATACTAAATGTACAGACAAAATATTTTTACTGTCTTATTATAAGTATAGAAGAGAAAATATTTTGTTCATCTCCCAATGCCCAATACTACGTTATAAAATAATGCATTAATTTACCTTATTATGATTACTAGTGAAATTAGGAATAGAGTTGAAATGTGAAATTAATAAGAGTTGAAATGAGAATTGTGAAATTAAAATAGAGGTCAGGATACATTTATTACATGATGGATAGTAAGTTATATAAATTGTACATTTTCGTTTCCTCCGTATTATTTCATTTCATTGACTAGTTTAAATTAGTGGATATAAACGCAAAAAAATAGTTTTAACTCATTTGAATGAAGTCAGTTTTGCCTGCAAATACATAGCAATTTATATGTATACTTATAAAAAATCTACTTATATAAAACATAACCATATAACATGTAAAAAAATGTAAATGTAATGTAATGTAATGTTACAAAAAAATATACGTATAGTTTACTATATTTATTGTTAGATTTAGTTTATGATTAGCTTTAAGTTTAAAGAAAAAAATATAAATATGAATATCAAATATCAACATTTGTCGTATTTTTAAATTCAAAACAATCAAAAATTCTCATAGAAATTACAATAATGTGGTACAAAATCATATTAAAACATTACAGATTAAAGTAATAGGAAAATATATTACACGTCATTCTATTTCTACTAGTTACTTTTGTGCAAATACCGTGATAAGACGATAGTCAATTCTCGTTCTAACTGAACCTTCTTCATTATAGTATTCGTGATCTATGAGTTTCAAATCTTTAACAGTTTTCAAGTAGTCTTCTAGGAAATCTTCTATCAGTTCCTGTGGTATATTAAACGGATCGATCGCTGCTATAATATCTGTTACCAAAAAATTAATATATTTAAAAATTATGTTTTTAAGAAAGCTCTGTTATAATTTTAACTGATCATTGTGTCGCGGTGTGGCTGTAACAATTTTAACTAGTAACAAGTAACAATTATGAATTATATTCAAGGGAATGTATAATAGAACTATTTGTTCTAGCTTCACGCTGTGTAGTCGTTGAGATACGAGAGTATTTCCAACTTTCCGCCCAATTTTCGAGCCATATTGTGTATGTGTTTTTTATGGAAAAGACAAGACAAACGAGCGGCCGGGTCATCTGAAGGTCACCGTTACCCCCGACCCCCTGTAACGTCGGACTTTAAGATAGAAATAGACGCGCTTTTTTAGGGTACCCATATCGTATCGAATTGGAAACATTGCTGCAGCTAGGCCATTCCACAGTTACGTGGCACGTGTGGAAGTTGCTACGAAACCAGACTGTGGATGGTATTTTAGTTTGTGACGTACTGTGTGGTTAGAATTTTTATTTTCTCAAATTTTTTTTTTAGTTTAGGAAAACTGGTCAAACGGGTTTTCAAAACCCTCTCTATGATAATTGCGGTGTAGAACGCACAGCGAGGACACGTCTCTAGGCAAATCCAAAGTGTCAAGCCATTCACAGATTACTGGGTCCTCAAAAATTCGACCGGCTCTACTTTGTTTGTGATCAAATAGTTCAAGCTGATACTAGAGTGCACCAGCCCAGAGATAAGAACAGTATTTCATATAAGGCCGAATCGGGACCCTTTAGCCAAGATACTAATTTACTTACTTTTAAAAACCTCCAAGCTGATATATGTATATGATTTTTCAGTACAACGTACTTCAATATTTCTGAATCCGATAGAGGTCATCATTTTCGTAATTTCTTTTTCAGGGTCCTTTAAAAACAAATTTAAAATAGGGTCCAAAAGTTATGAAATTATGTTTATGAAATGATGTTTAATTTTTTAATTACCTGACAATCATGGTATGGTGACACGTAATGTTCGACGTCTCTCAGCCAACTAGTCCATTTTTTTTGGCGAGCCAAAGTTCTATAAATATTATACAAGGGCATGTATCCGAAGAATGTAAGTAGACAAGTACCACCCCTCGTCAGTAAATTGTATATATTCGTGAATGCTGTCCTGAAACATATAAACGGTAAATTTCTCTACATCATACAGAGTAAAGTATATCATACAGAATAGAAAAGTAATACACATTCGATAATCTTAGGCCTACGGAAATTTTCGATAAGTTATCATCATCATAGACTTTTTTACATCCACTGCTGGACATACGCTTCTTCCAAGGATCTCTGTGATGGCTCTACGCTGCCTGCATCCAGCGGCTTCCGGAAACCTTGACTTGATCGTTGGTATACCTGTCAGGGGTCTTATCTACTATAATTCGCAATATACCCCATTATTCAAAAATGTTATGTATGTTTATGTATTTATGTTTATATATTTATAGTTAAAAATATTTAATATTTTTTTATTTGGCGATTAAATTATAATGGATTTTATAATATTGAAATTGCGCCTTACGATGAACAATCAATGATTATTAAAAGATAAGGAGAAAAATAGTTATAAGAAACTTTAAAATTATGGAATTTTAAAGTTTGTTCCGTTGATGAAAAAAGAAAAAAAAAATGGATTATAGAAAATTTAAACAAAAAGTCAAACAGTTATTCTTGTTAATTCATAATAATTATATATATATATAAATACTAGCGCATTCTGTCTCCATAAGTACCTACGTCCTATAAGTGCCGTCCATGCAAAATTTGAGACTCTTAGCATTTGTAGTGACGAAGTTTCATACAAACTTTCGACCCCAAAAACAACCCCTTAGAAGTCGAATATTACAAATTCCCGTCTTAGCGAGCACCTACGTTCTATAAGTAACTCCTATGCAAGATTTGAGATTCCTAGCACTTGTAGTTTCTGAGATTTCGTGATGAATGAGTGACCTTTCGATTTTATATATATAGATATATACAGTTATAGCATATTCTTGTATTGTAAGACATTGTATTTTGTGTATATCATATTGTGTTCTAATGTTTTTTTGCACATTCTTGTCCATAGCACATTCTTCTATTTATTTAAATTTGATTGAGCTCACCTACACAACCATTTCCCATCCGTCAAGGTTGCCTGGTAGACATTGGTAGCGTTAAGCCCGCCTTTTGTACATGTATTTTTATTTTTAAAAATAAAGAATAAATATCTTTCGCTCGAATTGAGAACATCTTCTTTTAAAGCCCGTTAAAAATAGTATATCACGGTTAATATAATGGTGGTGGTGGTTGTAGTACATGTTTTTTATTTGCTGTTACGGAACCCTTCCTAGTCCGGTTTTAATTATTTGATTTAAATATATCTATTATGTAATAAAATGTTAAATTTATTTAAGTACTCACTCCTGTTGTACTACCCGTTGTAAAACGTAATTAGAAAAAACGAGATCAAACTTTCCTCGCAACTCGTCAGGTAAGTCACCCTCTATGTCGAGGGTGGTGAAGTTGATAAGGTTGGTTGCGTAGTGTTTGTTTGCGAATTGTACCATTCTGTCACTTTTATCACTTCCCACGACTCTAGTACAGTTACTGGGTAAAAATTTTGTTAGTATATTTGTTGTAACACTTCCATCTCCGCTACCAATATCTAAAACTGTGTTCCCGTCGTTTTTCCATTTAATTTTCTGCGAATATTCTTCTAAACATTGCAATGCATCTCTTTTCGATAAACTATTACTTGTATGATATAGTTCAGCATTGTCCATGTTGATATATTTTTTAGATTTACATATAATGCCCTAGGTGCCGCCGCGCGTTCGACGCGGTTTCCTGAGTTAGTCTCGTCAAGAGCCTATGTCGTATGTATTTATACCTGTCGATGGACGGCATCGTTGAGCTTTGACTCCGACCAAGTCAAAGTTGCTTTTAAAATTTGAAATTGTGAAAATGAAAGTATATGCTATGATAACGTGAGAAAACATTTTAAGCCTTATTATAATATGTTCATTGATCTTTTTTAGCTTCACGCTATATCCTGCATGCAGTAGTGTAGGGCAAGGGAAACTAGTGTTAAGAAACTCCGTTCCACATTTTCTGCCGACCTCTGAAGACCTGCCGTGTTGAATGGTAAACCTCAATAACGCGCTTTGCCTCGACACGAGAGTAAAGAAATGATATTATTTAATGTTTAATTTTCTCAACTTATAATCTGTTAAGTTTACCGTTGTGCGGTTACCCCTGCGTCACGACTTGCCTCAATTGAGTTTTTTTTGTCTACTATGATATACTATCTAATATAATAAATACCTATGAAAATAATAGAATAGTTACAAAACTAAAATAATTATTTTTTATTTTATTTGTTCAATTGTTCTTGGCAAGCGCCTGATATAATTTAATAGCAACAATTTTTTAATTACACATATGGTAATAGATGATATAAATAATGTTATTTATTTTGTCTTACAATTAACCTACCAATAGCATTGTAATATTCTTTTGGGTTTAACTTGAGACTTACACGTGTCCACACTTCAATGTGCTGTTTTAATTATTACTGCAAGAAGTCAACCTGATAGAGGAAGAATTACACTACAATTATATTTCTTCTCTATATATTATAAAACAGTAAAAATATTTTAATAATATAAAATATATTTTTTTAATTTCTTGTCTGTCTGTCTGTCTGTATGTATGTATGGTCACGCTAATCTCCGAAAGTACTGAACCGATTTACTTAAAACTTTCACCAATTGCTTTGTTTTAACTCAACTTAACGTCTAAAGTTTCTTTTCGTCAAAATCGGTTCTTTAAAAAAAAAGTTATCGGCATTTGAATGAACTTAAGGCATGAGTTTGCCTGCAAATAAATCTGTATTTGTTTGTGATAAGTCTGTGTTTTTAAACGGCTTTCAAAACAAGGAGGAGGTTCTCAATGAAATATTTTCGATTCGATATTCGATTAATTACTTTGGGTTCGATTTCGATATTGGATTATTCGATTCGGTTTCCAGTCGCTTTTACACTCTGTGCCTCTGCGCTTTGCTTGCACTTTGCGAGCAGTAAAGCCGCCATTGCCGCTTCCCGAGAGGACTCTGTTAACAAAATTTGGTAACCCATGTAGAGTCCATTTCCTCTGTTGTAAAAATAAGAAAGAAATTATTGAAAACGTACTTAGATCTTTACGCGATTTACGGTTGCGGACGATTTATAGTTATTTTTTACTTATAATTTCACAAAACAAAAAAAAAAAGTTATATAACTATTATTCAAATTAACAGGGGCAGAATACATTCATTCATTACATACATGACAAACAACATAGCTATTAGTTTTTTTTTTCAAGTTTACGTCCGGGTCACAGATTTTTATAATACGCACATTGGAGCTTGATTTTTCCTCATTGAATGTTAATCAACGTGTCGATGACAAGTCATTATTTCTATTTTCTAGATATATGTTAGTATGCTATGTATGTTTATTTACATTTTACTTGCGTAGCAAAAACACCGAATAACAGAATATAATTTAAAGCCAACTATTTAAATAAGGTGACCTTAACAGAGGTGTCGTTTGAATAATGAGCGATGTTAAAAATTGTTGTTTTTTAGGGTTCCGTATTTTTTAAAGAAAAAAAGGAACCTTTATAAAATCACTCTGTTGTCCATTTGTTTGTCTGTCTATCTACCAAGCAAGATCCTTTATCTCAGGAACGCTTGGAGATATCGAGTTGAAATTCAAACCATATACTTTGATCCACGGCCCCATGATTTTTAGAAAAAAGTATTATAAACGTATAAAAAACATCTATTTCGATACTATAAAGGGAATCAAAATTAATAAAGTACTTCCGGTTAAGCTAAAATTATGAACTTTGGCAGCTAGCATCTACATCTGTAGATAGTACTAAGTAGTTCAGGAAAAAATCTGGCAATAGGCAACTAACTACAGTTATATATGAGCATCGGAAGGGGCTTTATGGCGGTCTTGTCTTGTCTGTCACTATTCATTTGTGGGCGTTGTAGCAACAGAGGTTTTTAAATAATAGACACACTTATATTCTCCAACGTCTTATTACTTGATTACTTAAAAGTCTCATGTCTCAAAATGCCTTTATAAGTCTTCAAAAAAGATGAAATGAAACACAATAATAAAGACTGAAATTTTTATTATTACTTATTATATAATTTTTACAATCTCGCTGTACGAGTATGTTTCTACTACTTAGATGAGTCAAATCAGAATAAATGATGCATATATTGAAATACTCGTATATTATTTACAGTACAAAAGCACATGTATAATAAAAAGATGTCCTTCTCGTAAAGAAGTCTAACAATATATCATTGAAAATGTAATGGGCACAAGGTAAGAAAATTGTGTTGAATGTTCCGATTTTCTTATTATTGCGGAAACTTACCTACTTGAAATAACAATATGCACAAGATGGTAAAAAGAAAATTATTGCCTTATTTCTATCGTTTCAAGAGATAGATGAAACGAAAATCAAAAATTTCAGTTCAGTAAAAACATTTTTAGGTAGTGATAAAATGTCAATTTCAATTGTTTCTTGATATACTTATTATTTAAATAAAATTATTATAACTCAGAGACGCGTTATAAACTTTTGTAAATTTGGCTTTTTGGGAGTTTTTCTTGACCTCGGCAATAAAGACGACAGCACACCGCAAACTGAAATGAAAGAAAGTTATTTTAAAAGACATTTTAAGATACAGGGGGGGCAGGGGCACAAGCGTGCGACTGTAAACGCGATGGTCGCGGGTTCGATTTCCAATCGGGGTACTGAAATGTTTAATATTCTCATTTTCGTTTTATTATTCTTTGAAATAATCTTGTACAAATATACATATTTCATGTTACGAAAGTGCTTTTTAATAACATATTACTTTTGACTTCATATTATTCTACTGTATGAAATATTTTGATTTCAAACATATTATTTTATTTTCATATGTTTCCAAGTTCTACAGAGAGAACCTCTTAAAACATCATTCATTTATATACTATAAGAAAATTTCTCAACCTACTTGTTGATTGCTTTATAGGTAACTTTAGATAACATTTTACTGTTAATATAATTAGAATTGTAATGGTATTTCTTATTATGTTTACTTACATATAAATATGCCCCCTAAAAGATAAAAAGTTGATCTACAGAAATCATTTATAAGCACACCAGTAACATTTGTTCCCACTATAGAGCCACATCGACCAATCATCATAGTGAGGCTCACCGCCGTACCTCTATAAAAGTATTTAAAAAGTTATTTTATAATATATTAAGTATAAGAAAGTGAGTAAAAAATGTTCTATTTCACAGTGTGCAAACACTGTTGGTGCACAAACGCATCGACAAACACTATATAGTGTTTCGTCATAAAAAAAAACGAAATAGTCAATTTTAATATTGGTTTTGGGTTATATTATAGTTTATATACAGAAAAATATAGCAACTTAAATATAGCTAACAATTACCTTACATTCGTAGGAAATATCTCCACAACGTATGCATTTATGGGACCGACTACAAGTGCCATTAGTGGAGCGGACGACAGCAGTACAGTGAAAACTATATTTTTTGTCACAAAATTAATTAAAATGCAAAATATGCCTATAACTATATAGATTAATATAAGAAGCGTTTGCTTCCCCAGCAACTTCACCGTAGTGCTGACACCTAGCGCTATGAAGGCGCAACATACATTAGCAACTGTTGTAATCAAAAAAGTTATTGTTTCTATGGAGTCGTCGCACACCGGCGTTTCTGCTGTGGTCTATAAGAAAATAAAATAATATATAGTTATTAAACATATGTTTCTTGTTTGAAAAAATTACTGTATACAGGGTGGAATTGTCAGCACCTCTTTAAATGAAACCACAGTTTTAACTACTCTATAAAAGCCTAATATAATTCAGAAAAAAATTAATTCCCAAAAATGAAAAAGTTATTTTTTCAAACAAAATAAATAATAAAATTATCGTTTTAAAATAAAACGCCATTTGTAAAGTATAACATAAGCACGCACACACTTACCTGGCAAAGGAAATACAGGTATGGATAAAAATCGTGAAATGAAAAAAAAATCGTACGTCCAAACTATTGAGGTACCTTGATTAATTTCTTTAGTTCTGGGTTTGAAATATTTTACCCTATATGCAATTTCAGTAAAAGGAGCGCTGCCTCTTCCACCCTGTATAATGAAATCTTTCACATAGACTGTATTTATATATGAAATAACATTGCTTGTGCTTTTATTTACTAACTTCATTAATCTTTTTCGATATAATGTCGCAGGCGGTGGCACCTTCAGTGCGATGACCACTTAAAACTCTATTAAGGACATCTGGAAGGAATATGTAGAGGCCATTTATCCTAAAATATATAAAACATTGAATTAGTCCTATTTTTAACATAACAAAAAATACAAATAATTTGACACAAAATATGCATAATTTGACACACAATATAATATAATTGACACATCGTTGAAAAAGAAGCTAACTCAATTTATTGTAACGTTGTAATATATATATAGAGAGAGAATAAATAGTAGAATTAGTGTGGTTTTAAGTTTTTCACTCTCCGCCAGTCACCCCCAAATCCTATAAGCGTAAGCGCCTACGAACATATTAGGAGCAAATAATACTACATGTAACTTTAGTACTACACTACTATGTAGATTCGTAAGCGCTTGTAATTTATTAGAGTTTAGAGATGTCTGACAGAGGGTTAAAACCTTTTTGAGTGTCTGGCAATGGACAACGTCATTTTTTATAAGATTGAATGAAAAAATTGAGCTTTATAATTTAACGAAAGTTTGGTACTATTTTTTGCATCTTAGTTAACTAATAATTGCCAAACTGACCACCACCCAAAATTCATATTCACTAATAGTAGAAACTTTTAGGCTTTATAAAATAACGAAGGTCTGACTTGCTTTGGCTTTGAGGTCAATAAATTTGTAGAGTAATATGTTATATTTTTTCAACTTACATAGCAGCACCAAAGAAGAGAGCTCCAGTTAAGATCAACCACTTCAAATATTCAAATTTTAATAAAGGTTTCGTTTGGATTATAAGAGAATTAAAAAACGAAGGTTTTTTAGTAACAGCCTCCGCCGGGATCTTAAGACTTTTCACCTGTTTCACCAATTTTGATTATTTTTTTATATAAGTTTATTTTGTAATACGTTCATTTAAAATGTATAATTAAGTATATTTGAAGTACTTTATTTAGAATAATGAAATATCTAAATTTATACTTACAGGATAGCATAAAGGCGATGTGTTTTTATTGCATGAATATATGATTTTTAAAACATGTAAAGATTCGTCATGTTTTCCTTGTGAAATTAGGTATTTTGGGCTCTCTGGACCAAAGGACATTAATATAGCACTAATTAAGAAAAAACTTGAATATATTAACGTTAACAATCGCCAAGGTCGAAAGTAATACAATCCAAAATTTATTTTGAAGTTAAGTGGAAGAATTGCCCATGCCAGTACTGTAAAGGAATATTACTATTTTATTTAAAACTTACAATATATTATAAACTTTTTTATATCTTTGGTTTATAAAATTTACTTTTTACATGGAGAATAAACAGAAATATTTAACATAAGCTGTGCCGATAGTTAAAAAGGTTATTAAAAAATAACAATAAAGGTTATTTTATACAAAAACTAACGAAGTTTCTAAATTTATAATTTTTTTGTATTAACTAATATAAATAAAATAAAAAATCAGCTTCACGCTATATCACGCACACAGAGCAGGGTAGGCAAAGGGAACCTAGTGTTAAGACACTCCGTTCCCCACTTCTAGCCGAATTCTGGAAGCATTGCGTGTTGAGTGAAACTCAACGCCACGCTTAAATAAATATTTTATTTCCTCGAGTGGGAGTCGAACCCACAACCTGTCGCGTTTAGAGTCACACTGCCCCTGCGCCACGACTGGCCTCGGACTAATATAAATAATTAATTCAAATAATAATAACAATTTAAAAATATACCTACACGGAACAATCGCCGTTCCTATTAATTGCATTGCGTTTACAATGGAAAGAGTCAGATCTCTATAACGCCTTGGTAGTATTTCTCCAATAAAAGTGTACGGTACCGATGCTGGGCATACTATACTTTAATGCAATAGACAATTATGAGTTAATGTTTAATTAAGGAGATGATCTACATATTAACAAGACTCATGTGTGGCTACATGCTGACTAACCAGATTAAATAAAAAATATATTATTTATCACAATAATAATATCGTGATTACAATTAATAACAATTTGATTTTTATACATAAAACAAATTGTTATTATCTTTATTAATTTAATTCAATTTTGTTAAAAAAAAAATCAATATTCTGTCTTTGATAGCTCCAAAGCTGGCAGATAGTATTAGATAAGCATAAACAAAATATTTTAATGCTAAAAAACCATAAGTACAACCGAGTTAAACTACTAAATATTTATTCTTTTATCTTATTAAGTTATAACATTTAGACTAATTGTAATGTATACATTTATGTATATCTAAATACAAGCATTACAAATTAATGAAATTTAAAGTATCTGTCTGTGATTTCGAAATAACACGATACTAAAACGCATAAAAGGATTTTAAAATTTTTGCCTGTATGTGATGGCTAATCTCCGTAACAGCTGAACCGATTTTAATGGGACTTTCACTGAAAGTTTGAGGAGGTAGTTTTATCTAGGAATTCCCGGGGTATCGGGATGAGTACCTACCATTTTTTTGTTTATCTTTTAATGTTATTAGGATATTCTACACAGGGCTATATTGACATTACCACAAAGAGCTCAACATTTTAAATATTGTAAAGCTTATAAGATCTGGCATGAATGCTGCAATACCACCAAATGCCCCCGCTGCTAGAGTACTATATAATATCATCTTCTTCCTCCCACGAGTGTCCACCAGAAATCCCCATGGAAATGAAGTAACGACTATTCCTAAAGAGTGCACAAAAACAAGCCAGTGTTTTAATTTAGTTATAACATGAGGTGGATGTTTATGTTTTACATTTAGGACTCAAAATGTTTTTCGAAAGATTTCTTGATAATAAAATATTAATAAAAAATCAAATATGTTCATTCATTTACCTATATAAGGAATAGAGCCCACACTCCCGCGTTGTGCATCACTCATATGTAGGTCGCATTTTGCAGCAGGCAAAACATATGCGTATCCAAAAAGTTCTACAACTACTGACATTAAAAAAAGGGATAGCACCAAAGAGTACTTTATGTTATACCAGCCAATACCTAAAAAAATATTGATTTATTAGATAATTAGTGTGAATTAATGGTTTTACAATGATTCAAAATGTGAAAAATTCATGTATTATCAAATCATATCCATTTAAAAGGTTTCTTTGGTTGAGGTTGGGGTTGGGGTTGGTCCTGCTTTAAGAACGGAAATGAAGTCGGCATAAAGTCCAATAAGGAGGAACTGAGGTTGTCCACTTCCCGGAGTCAACACTCCTACGGGAGTCAAATACCGGGAGGCGACTAAACCAATTGGGACAATCTATTCACCATACCAAGGTCTAAATACAGGGTGAGTCATATTGAACTTTCCGGTTTTGGAAGGACGTTGCACGAAGAAGGGAAGGAGTAGAAGGGTGGGGATGGTGTCATTAGACGCGCCATGACATGCAGTTTTAGTGTGAGCAATGGCTTGGTCGGGACAACATCGTGCGTTCGTAGTTGAAGAGTTTATTAAAAATGGCGGCTCCGTGATCACAACACAGCGTGCGTTCCGTTTACATTTTGCTATTGGTCGACGTGATCCCATTCCCACTGGACCAACAATCAGAAATTGGGTATCAAATTTTAGAGCAACATCATCAGCATTAAAAACAAGACCACAAGGCCGAATTAGGACGTCAACGTCAGCGGAAAACGTGGATAGAGTGCGGGCTTCAATTCAACAATCCCCTCGGCGTTCTGTTCGGAAACATGCCGCTTCACTAGGATTATCTTTCAGTAGTGTCCGCAGAATACTGCATAGAGACCTTAAATTTCACCCATACAAGATTCAGGTAGTGCAAGAATTAACAGTTAGAGACTTAGACACACGAACAAATTTATGCCGCGACATTCAGCAGATCCCCCGCACTGCTGTTTTGATCTTCAGTGATGAGATTTCTTTCTCTGGGGTTACCTGAAGGAAAAGGTGTACACGCATCGTCCCCGAACCATCGATGAACTGAAGGCTGCAATCACGGAAGAAATCAATGCTATTCCGCTGAATATGACTCGACGAGTAATGGACAACTTCCGGGAAAGGCTTCAGCAGTGTGTGGTCAATGGAGGTAGACATTTACAGGATATCATTTTTAAAACCAACTAAATTAAAACTGCATGTTATGTGCTTTCAAACAATAAAATAATTTTTACTGCATGTCGCTTTGTTTTTAATACACACCTTATTGAAATCGGAAAGTTCAATATGACTCACCCTGTAAAAGGGAATATACCCTCCCCGCGTGGTAATAACTTCAGCGGTCTGTGATTGCATGTTGATACATAATTTAAATGTTTGTTTTATATCCTTAACATATTTTATCTACTATTTCAAAATACTACCTTAATTATTTTTTATCAATTTAATGTAGGTACTTTTAATGTAATGTACATTTACTGGACCAAATTTCATCAAATTAAAATTATCCAAGGTTCCTCGATGTACTATCGAATTATAGCTGTGTGTATGGTGATATTCTGAACGATATTTATATATTCGCGTGATATATTTAAATACTTTATGATCGTCCATATTTAACTCTATATATTTGTATATTTTTATATTAAACAGGTGTTCGAATCCTCGTATGTTTCAATAATTAGATAAAGAACGGAATAACATTTTTAGGCCAATGGCCAGTTCAGTGGAAAAACGCTGAATGAAGTTATCGTTAATATCAAAATGTTACACATTTATTTTAGTATTTACTTCGTATAGGTACACTGGTAATAAATATACTAAACTAAAATTGATTGCGCTTTATAAAATAATACTTATCACTAACCTTCTATGTTATCTATATTCTGAAAATATATTTTTTTTTATTCTTATAGGTGATGGCAGTATTTTAACTGGATCTCTTTGTAATTTGCTCTTTTTTTACCGTTTTCCTTCGTGTGTTCTTTATACAACATATTTATTAGCAAAATGTTTAGTGCTCAATTGGTACGCGGGGAAAGCAATAATAAAAGAAATGAAAGCAATGCCTTCTTCAGTTTCTTTTTATATTTTAATAATAATTATTCAAACAATATAAAAGTTTAAATATTGTTTCTAACCTGCTACAGAGAGTGCTTGATCCAAATCCACTTCATTTTTCTTAGAGCCTACAGACTCCGTAAAAGTGTCCATATTCTTCACTATCGTAATATTTTTTTCTCACAATCTTTACTAAGGTAACGGCACGCAATAATTCTATTTTTTTCTATTAAGAGAAAGGCGTCCGCGCATTCTTATATAAAAGAAATGTTCTTAGAAAAGTTAACACATTTTGTTGAGTAGCTATCAAACAAGGAAACTATTTGTATTATCTCTATATACAGGATGATATTGTCAGCACCACTTTAACAGTTTTAGTTTTAACTACTCTGTAAAAGTCTAATATAATTCAGAAAAAAAATAATTCCCAAAAATGAAAAAGAAAAAGTTATTTTTTCAAACAAAATAAATAATAAAATTATCGTTTTAAAATAAAACGCCATTTGTAAAATATAACATAAACACGCACACACTTACCTGTCAAAGCGGCAACGTCGCACACGTATGTGTGCGTCACACGAAATACAGGTATGGATAAAAATCGTGAAATGGAAAAAATATCCTACGTCCAAACTGTTGAGGTACCTTGATTAATTTGTTTAGTTCTGGATTTGAAATATTTTACCCTATATGCAGTTTCAGTAAAAGGAGCGCTGCCTTTTCCATCCTATTTAAAAAAACAGTAAAAATATTTTGTCTGTATATTTTGTATTTTTGACTGAAATGGACAGATGGGCGCTTAAAAATAATAATAGAAAGCAAAAATATATATTTTTAATTTCTTGTCTGTCTGTATGAATGAACTCGAGGCATGAGTTTGCTTGCAAATATATTATAGCAATCCATATCTATACTATATAATAAATCTGTATTTTTAACCAACTTTCAAAACAAGGCCCCTCCTTGTTCTCAATTAAACATTTTCGATTCGATATTCGATTGATTACTTTGGATTCGATTTCAATATTAGATTTTTCGATTCGATTCTTGTAATATGCAATCATTACAGTTATTTTGCAAAGAATATTATAAATTCTTACCCAAATCAATAATTTAACATTTAAGGAACGATTTCTGAACGAGTAAATTAAATTATTCATTGACAACACATTTGACTGTCAGTTCTGTTTATTAATTGAATAATCATGTAGTTCAAGCGGGCGAAGCCGCGGGGGGGCCGCTAGTATTATAAAATTGGCCGTACATTAATAATAATATTATAATATTGACCGTCACCTTCGGATCCTTAGCGGAATAGTGCCTCGACCCAGATTTATATGTCTCGCGATTATTAATTAAATTGAATAAATCATCTATATTTCTAATTTATTGAACAATTATTTAAAAGAAGAAAATTGAATTAATAGTTTTTTAAGTAACATAAACTTATTATTGTTAAATTATTCGTTTTAAATATTATGAATTAAAAATATTATGGTTCGGAAAACAATTACATGCATCTCTATTATACTCGTATATACATACAGCTCTATTTTCGGATTACAATATGAATAATACTGTTTTTTATTTATGTATGGAAGTTAGGTTAAATTAATTTACGAAACAAGTATTCGTTACTTTATTATATATTATAACATATTTAATTTTTTTTTCTCTCTGTACATTATTAAATATTTTTTAACCACATTTTTTATACGATTACATACAGATCGGATTACTGTTTACATACGAATATGTATTGGAATATTATGTTTAATAAAAAACATCAATTTTATATTCTTCTCACTTTATTGATAATATAAATCTTTTTGCGTTAAGCTGAAAACAAGATAAAGACATATGAGAATGTATAAATCCTTAATAATGCCTAAAATGTTTTCTCACGTTATCATTGCTTATACTAAATTTTAGATTTCAAGAGCAAGGCCTTGCCTGGATCTGAACCTTGCTTTCCTCGACTATCTTTGCCCGGAGCCAACGCTCGAGATGCCATGTGCCGACACGTATAAATACAGACGAGAATGACCGCCGAAACCGCGTAGAACGCAAGGACCTAGAGCACTCGCACCTTTTTATCTTTAAATATATATATGTAAATCTAAAAAATATCTCAACATGGAGAATGCTGAATTGTATCATAAAAGTAATACTTTACAAAAAAGAGATGCTTTGCAGTGTTTAGAAGAATATGCGCAGAAAATTAAATGGAAAAACGGTGAGAACACAGTTCTAGATATTGGTAGTGGAGATGGAAGTGTTGCAACAAATGTGCTATTAAGATTTTTACCCAGTAATTGTACTAAAGTCGTGGGAAGTGATAAAAGTGATAGAATGGTACAATTCGCAAACAAGCACCATGGGACCAACCTTATTAACTTCACCACCCTCGACATAGAGGGTGACTTACCCGACGAGTTGCGAGGAAAGTTTGATCTCGTTTTTTCTAATTACGCTCTACATTGGATAACACAGCAAGAGTGAGTATTTAAATAAGTTTGATATTTTAAAACATAATAGATATTTTTTAGGATTTAACCACAAATACACGGAAAGTTTTTGTCCAGCAGTTGACTTAAAGGAAGGCTATGATGATATAAAACTTTAGGCATAAGATTACGTGTAGATTCGATAGGTCGATGTGTATTACTTCTCTATTCTGTATGATATACTTACTCTATATGATGTAGATGAATTTACTGTTTTTACATTTTAGGATAGCATTCACAAATATATACAAACTATTGACGAGGGGTGGTACTTGTCTACTTACATTCATAGGATACATACCGTTGTATATTATATACAGAACTTTAG
>JAEBDU010014414.1:0-17386 GCA_016802625.1 Heliconius numata
GTTTGTTTTAATTTTTAGTACTTATCCATGAGATTTGACAACAGAGTGCGGTTGTTTGGCTCGATACTTTTCGCTTTCACTTTGGTGAGTATTGGAGAAATTAAAAATTAAATTAGTGAAATATCATTAAGAACATGATTGTAGGTTCTCATCTCACTCTAAGGAATATATAATCCTTGTAATTTTTTCAGATAGGTTGGTTACCGATCGTCATTTATGTGCCAGC
The DNA here is from genome assembly GCA_016802625.1 of Heliconius numata. Classification (NCBI taxonomy): domain Eukaryota; kingdom Metazoa; phylum Arthropoda; class Insecta; order Lepidoptera; family Nymphalidae; genus Heliconius; species Heliconius numata. The sequence goes on from JAEBDU010014414.1 coordinate 227, forward strand.
TTTAGCTTTCAACCAAGGTAAATAAATCTTAGTAAATTTTGAAATATGTACTAATATGTTTTTCCTATCGATTTGAGTAAATAATTCATGAAATTATTATATTTTAGTGACTGGAGTTGATATACATGTAATAACGCCAATTGTTTGTTTAGTGTGTATATTTTATACAAGTGCGGTAAGTATTTAGTTTCAATTGAAATATGTACTTATATTTCTGTTAAGCTTTTCTATTTGGTGCTACTTGAATTTTTAGCATTATTAACACGCTGTATCCCGCAAGTAGCAGGGTACGCAGAGGGAACCTGAAAACCTAACGATTCTCCGTTATGACGTGGGACATAAAGTTTTTATTTTTTTTTCATTAAACTGTTATTGTATAATGAATTCAATTTTATATTTATATAATTATGGTTTCCTATAATTATTAAATAACATTCCTTATTTTAAAGGGCGGTCTCCAAGCTGTTGTATGGACAGATGTTATACAAATAACATCTATGGTGGGTGCCATGGCCTTAGTAGCTATAAAAGGGACGATGGATGTCGGTGGAGTGGGCGTAGTGTGGCAGAGAAATATGGAGAGTGGACGGATCGAAGCTCCTAAGTAAATTTTTGATTTCACTTATCTTAAGAAAATTATAGATGACCACAACTTATGGCATGTTTTTTAATGACAATTCCTTACTTGGTTATCAAAAATGAATATATCAATGAAGAAAAAATATCATTTAATAGAACTTTTATTTGTAAAAATTGATAAAAATTGATTTATAAAAATTGATTGACGTAATAATATTATAATAATAATATTTATTAAAATAATTCAATTCAGCTGAAAGCAAATTTATAAATGGTATAATATACCAGCTGGTTCTTAGCTGACTTTCTTCGCTTTTTCTCACTTCTTCACTCTTTTCGATATTGGGCAGTAGATATCCAAATTGGTTGCTGTTTGATCCTTCATGCTTCTATCTCCACTTTCTTTCTTAACGAAGGTATCATTACATAAATCGTATATATTATTTTCCGTTTTAGTTGGGATCCGTTGCCAACAGCTCGTCACACAATATGGAACTTAGTTATAGGGGGCCTCATATACTGGTTACAAGCTAACGCTGTAAACCAAACGATGGTCCAACGATATTTGGCTCTACCTACGTTGCGAGGCGCTAAATGGTGAGAGAAGTATTACGATTAAAAAATATATTAATATTACGCTTTTTACGTAAAAAGGATAAAATTAAATATAATATTCAAAAATTCACAGGGCCGTTGTCTTATTCTGCATTGGAATATCTATATTGTACTGTTTTTGTCTATATTGCGGATTACTTATTTATGCGCGTTTCCACGATTGCGATCCATTACAAACTAAGGTATGTAAATAATATACATGTTACTTGACAAGTTCACAATTTAGAAAATCAGGAAAATCATTCTATTTGGAAAATCAGCCTGATTATTATACCTATATTCATTATTTAGATATCTATTTGATTTCATTTCACAATTTTAAGATTGCCAGCTGCATAGAAAAATAGATCTACTCATTTAATATCAGAATATTACTAAATTATGTTTCCAAATGCGATTATAAACATTTTATGTAAAAAAAAAATATTTTTTATAGTTAGCTAAGGCGAAAGATCAGTTACTGCCATTATTAGTCATGGACGTTTTAGGAGATTTCCCGGGTTTACCGGGGGTGTTTATTGCTGGTATCTTCAGTGCAGCTTTGAGGTACATTTTGCTAACAACAGAGATATCTGTATTCTGTATTATATTTTCTCCTTATAATGAATATTGCTATTATAGAATATTTTATAACGAAAAAAAAAAACAGATATTAAATGTGATATTTTATAGTGAAATTTAACTTTATTTATTTTCAAACGGCTATGAGCTCAAATCTCCACGAATAAAAGTTAAAGTTTCTTTCATCTCATTAGACAAAACGCTGCTATTATACAGTAACCAGTATTTATCGCATAATTATATCACTATAGATTATATTACAAAATAAACAAAATCATAAAATGAGCCTACCTACACCCCTATAAATTTTAACCTACACCCCTTTAAGTTTTCTCTAACAATTATCTTTAAATATAAGGTTCCGATTTGTAATTTTTCATTAGTTTCTTATATTTTGTTATGTGTATATAACTTAAAGAAATTCATTTTTATAGTTCATTATCAACAAGCTTAAATTCAATGTCGGCGGTAGTTTTAGAAGACTTTTACAAACCATTTTTCAAACGACGCCTGTCGGACAGACAGACCAATTTTCTTCTAAAAGCCGTTGTTATACTTTTAGGAACTATATGTGTGGGTAAGTTGTATATAATACATTTCTAATTAGATATATACATTAAAATTTAAGTTATTCTTGTTGAGGTTTGAGGAGTTGAGGGTTTATGCACGGGGAGGGGGTTGCTTGACCTTAACTTCGAAGTGATCTTTTTGTATAAAGTTATTAACAAAAATACGGATATTCACGATTTTATAATCATTATATTATTTCCAGGCTTAGTATTCGTAGTTGAGAAAATGGGAACTATTTTACAATTAACAATGACGTTAGAGGCCATGACGATGGGTCCCCAACTTGGTGTATTTTCTATGGGGATTCTAATGCCCTGGATTGATGCTACGGTAATATTCACGAACTTTAAATGATTTTAACACCTCCTTTTAAAAGTTCTTGTTAATATTTACATTATTTAATTAACCCTATTTTCTTAAGGCTTTATTGAAAACATTAATTGCGAAAACTTAATATAGGGCACGCAATGCTATTTCTAATATTCTTAGCGTAAAAAAGGAAAACAGCTTTTAAGTCCAAAAATATTTTTTTTGGTAAGTACATTAAGTAAGTTTAACGAAAAAAAATATATATAAAAAGAATAAGAAAAGTGAAAGTAATGTTACAAAATTTTGCTTATCAAAAATATATGCTTTTAAGTTAATTCACTATAATATTATGCTTCTTATGATGATTCTATTGTTATTGTTCTTACTCCTTATCGTAATTTTTTTTTTTAAATAGGGAACTTATTTTTTTTTTAATTTTCCATATATATAGGCTGCACTAGCTGGCGGCGCGGTCGGCCTCGCGTGTATGGCCTGGTGGTGTCTCTCAGCACAGCTGGCGGTCGCGCGCGGCCTCGTGCCCGTCTCCCACAAGCCTCTCACTGTAGATGGATGTGCTTATAATTATACTGTCGTGGAAACAAGTGTTGTTAGTGAAACGTAAGTATATATACTTTACATTTTAAATGACAAACTTGTGACTTAAAAGTCACATAGAATGTTTGTGTTAACTACCTTAGAACTAACCTTATCTGGAGACAGAGTCTTCAAAATAAGTCGATCAAGAGCGCAAAATTGAAAATAAAAGGACAATATAATGCTGTTTTTTTCGCTATGTACATAGGAAATATGCGGAAGGAAATATGAAATGTCTTTTTATGCAATTAAAATTAACGAAATGATTGTAAGAAAGAGTATCTATTGAGTTAGCTTTAAACAAATAAAACAAATAATTATTAAAAGGAGAAAGCATTCAATAATGATTTTCCCTTATGTTTTTTATGTGTAAATGACTAGTGTTAAGGCACTCCGCTCCTCACATTTCACAGAAATTTTCGAGACATTGTGTGTTTAGTGGTGAAACTTAACAACACGCTTGTTAACAGAACGAGATAATAGTAATATAGTCTTCTAAGTGGGAATCGAACTCGTCACGTTTACAACATAACAGTCATATGCTGTGCCGATGAGCTACAGTAGACTTGATATTTATAAAACCAAGAAAGAAAATGAAACTATTACAGTGCAGAAGTAAACCCAATGCTCCACGTGTCGTACATGTGGTACACGCTGGCGGGCGCCCTCATAACGGTGGTGGTGGGCGTGGTGGTGAGTAGGGCGCGCGCGGCGGCGGGCGTCGCGCACGTGCCTCCTGCGCCCAGACTGCTGGCGCCGTGTGTTAGAAGAATGTGCAGGGAACCACCGCATCCTACTGATGAACCTTTTATACGGGCTTATGGAAACAAGGTTAGTTATGGATTGTTTCTAGCTTTTATATAGCAGAGAAGACAGAGGGAACACAGTGGTAAGACATTCCGCTGCCCATTTTCCGACCAATTCTGCCAAGGCATTGTGATTTGAGTGCCAGAACTCAATTTGTCTTGTTACTATAACGAAAAATAAAAATCCTTCATTACCCCTTTACCCCAAGTGAGAATGCTGCAACCATCGATCCCAGTCACGCAGTGCCAAAATTGCAGTTATATTTTTCTTTATTTTCTGGTGTTTATGTTAGTCGAGTTTTCATTTCTATTTTATTTGCTAGTCACTTTATAAAACCTTTTGGTCTTGAATTATTATCAAATTTTTATTATCAATTTTTTTACATATTTATATACAAATATAATGTACATAAAATTTCCAATTATGAAACAATACGTAGATATGACTCAGACTTGCTAAAGTATCGGATTTTACGTTAAAAGTAGGGGAGAGCGGGGCTAAAAGTTACCGAGGTAAGTTGTTCCGATGGAAATAATTTCGCGGGGAAAAGTGATAGGAATATTTAGTAAACATATAGTGAAATGCAATGTGATAGCGCACCCATGGCCAGCATATTGAACAATCCAGTGGCACCCGAAACCAATGGAATAGCACACGGGTGTCGCTGGTGCACGATTGTAAATATTTTCGCATTTGATATTTTTGGTCTGTCTCACAAATTTTAACGATTAGCCTCGAGTATTTTAGTGTTTCTTTTACATATATTATCTACTATTTCGGAACACTATTTGTAAATTATTTGTGTTTTTCCTAATCTTATTTATATTAAATTTTTTTTCAACACGTGTTTTTGGGGCTAGATGTTCCCTTTTTTTGGGGCATGTTGTGACCTGTTGTTGTGACGAAAAACTTTCGCCTATTCATTTGTACCAATAATGGGATGTAAATATTGTAATTTTTCATACTAAAAATATTGTAATTTAGTAACATGCGGACTTATGCTCGAAAATCAACTCGAGGTTATGTGTCATATGAGTTGATGCAAAAAGCAGCGGAGGTAGTTTTGAAAGATTGCAAGAATAAGATACAAACTATTACCAAAGGATTACATATACATATTGACCGCGAAAAGATAAAGCTATAAAATCTTTGTTTATTATTTTGGTTTAACAAAATCAAAATAAGTTTTATTTTATATAAAATTATCTTTTACTTTTTAGTTCGTTGTTTTTCGGTTCTTTCTTTTTACGATTTTAAGTGATAAGTAACCTTAAAAGGATACTTTTTAAATGAGTGTTGGTTGTGGTGGTAGTGGTTGTTAACGAGTGGCATCTGTTGTGATATGTAAAACTTGACTCAATTAGGTATTATTTTTGTGGAAACTAACATTTTGGTATATTGACAAGAAAATACATAAAAAAATATTCGGGCGAATTGGGAACCTCTCCCTTTTTCGAAGTCGGTTGAAAATGAAAACATATTTTTTGAGGTTGGTTGAAAAGAAATGCAACGATGGGGAATCTTACTTCTGACAATAATTTTAACAAAGTTTTCCCTTGTAACTATTCCAGTATAATTAAAATTTACCAAAATAAAAACAAATTTTCTCAATTTTGACTAAATTTTATAATCGGAACCTAACCAAATTTTCATCTAACTATCCTTGAAGTGTATCCTTTTAAATAAGAAAAAAATCATTGGAATCGGTTAGCGTGATATTGAGTTATTCGTCATTTTGTCACACACATACCAATATAAATTTAATACTTATGTGATTTTCTCATAGATACCATTGTCAAAAATAGAATTTAAAAAAATTGGTTCCCACATGGGAAGCACTACCTTTCAAATAAAAAAAATCATCAAAATCGGTTCACCTAATCAAAAGTTATGAAGTAACATACATAAAAAAAAGAAACAGTCAAATTGATAATCTCCTTTTCTTACAGAAGTCGGTTAAAAAAGATTTGCTTTTGCGCCTGGTGATTATTATGATACTGTTGATTATTCCTTAAATAAACAGGCTTTGTTTGATTATTTATTGTTTTTTATTGTGCAAATAATAGCTTTAAAAAATATGGTAACAATTTACCCCGGTCTGTTAACAACTTGCCCCAAATCGGGGTAAGTTGTTACTTTCCGACTTCAGTCACAAAAAAATTCATAATAAAAAAGTCTTACAAAGAATACCCCAAATTACTGTTTTAATTGCAAGTCTAGATATGTAAGTTTAATTTGATTATATTGTATAAATACTGAAATCAAGTATTCGTAGCAATATTTGAGGTTAAAAAAAAATCGGAACTTTTGGCCCCGCTCTCCCCTACGTATGTCCATAAGAATATGTGAAAAAGAAAGAAAAATCAATTTAATTTCTATTCCAGAATCACCATCTAAATTCTACCTCAATCAATATGAAACCGATTACTGATACAGAATGCGAACAACGAAGCTGAAAATATACATTTAAAAAAAAGATTATAAATTTATTTATTATTTATTATAAATATTGTTAAATCAAAAGTTTTATTTTATTTTAATATGCCTTTAGCAAAATTAAGTCAAAATAAAAAATAAATTCAATGTGAATAAATATATACTATTTTATTCTTAAATTGAACAATGCAAAAATAATGCAGGTCAAAGCCAGAGCAAGCTTAACAGGCAGAAGTTATTTTTACATTACAGGATATGCTTAATAAACTAAAATAGCATAAGAGGAAAATCGTAGGCGGTAATTGAAAAATTGGTGTCTTCGTTGGAACACTTTTAATTCAGAGATTATTGAGTGCGTGAGAGAGACACTAGACACTACTAGATACTCGTAGTATATGGAATACAAATATGGATAGAGACGTTTTAGAGGTCAGAAAGGCGTTTCAGCATTTTTCATGGATCGATTATTCAATTTTTGTGTTTATGTTAACGGCGTGTGGTGGTATTGGGATTTATTATGGTTTTGTTAAGAAACAGAACTCGACTGAAGATTATTTGATGGGGGGAAGGAATATGAAGCTAGTGCCAGTTTGTTTTTCTTTAGTTGCCAGGTATGTATTTATTTTTAAGTACAAAAAAATTTTCAACATAAATACTAAGCACTAAATAAATAGTGATGATTAAGGATGGGAAATGAAGTAGAGTGAAATGTGGAAGCCAGTGTAATACTTTCAGCGTTTCTTACTAGTACTTCGGAATTGCTATCTTAAATAATATTTGTTTTTATTGTATGCTGAATATCAAATTTAATAGATTCAAAAGACAGAAGAAAATAGTCAATAATAGTCAAATCGTGTGCAGCTTTTTTTCAGGTATATCGCTATTAGGAATACCCACAGAACTTTATGTACATGGAACTTCCTACGTTTTTACTACGATTGGAGCTTTGTTGATGTCTTTTATAGTCACATACACTTTTATTCCAGTTTTACATGAATTACAATTGACATCTGTGTACGAGGTAAGAAATATTTATTTAGTTTAAATGTTAGTAAGCTATTCTTGTAAATTTTATATATTTTAATTAATTTTTATTTATTTCCTTTTTAGTATCTGGAATTACGTTACGATAAGAGGACGAGGATTTTTGGATCAGTTATTTCAGCGTTTATTTGGTAATTATTCCAAATTGTATAAAATATCTTAATAAATAATTGGTGTTAGATATTAAGAAAAGTCTAAACATGTGTGCTTTTTGTTTTTCAGATGGCTTGGCTTCCTATAGTCATTTATGTTCCAGCCTTGGCATTCAATCAGGGTATATTTTCAGACATATATTTTAACATTTTTTGTGTGTTTTTTGGGATTTTCCACATTTAGAACCTGTGCCCCTGGGAAAACGTCCAAGAGACTCAGAGCAATTTTCACTTAACAAATTTTTTTATACGTTTTTAAAATAAGTAATATCTATTTAATTAATTTTAATTTATTAATATATATATTTTTTAATGAAAGTAACAACTTTTTTACAGTGACTGGTGTGAATATACACATCATATCACCCTTAGTGTGCCTTGTTTGTATATTTTATACATGTGTGGTGAGTAAAAAAATAGCAAGTGTTTGTAACAGTCTAATTGCATATTATACAATACCTTTAATTTTAAATTTGAAATTATTAATAGAAATGCTTAAATAAATAAATAGTTTGTATAGCAATGCGTCACAGGAGTAAGGTAAAATAGAAAAAAAAAAAACTATTTTCATATATTTATCACTAAGCCAAAACTGAAGTTAACTTTAACCTATTTTATACTAAGAAATGAAATTTATTTCAGGGAGGTATAAAAGCTGTAGTATGGACAGATGTAATGCAAACGATTGTTATGATCGGTGCCATGTTATTGGTTATAGTGAAGGGAACGGTAATAGTTGGAGGACTTGATGAAGTTATTGCTAGGAATTGGGAAACCAAACGATTGGAACTGCCAAGGTAAAATGCTTATTATACCTATAATATAGAAAAACAAAAACATGAAGATTTAATTAAGATTTCACTTACGATAAATATGGTCGTTAATTAACAGGATAATTAAACTTACTTTTCTAAATACATATAAAAAATTGAACGACGGTTTTGAACCCGCGTCTCATATTCCTTAAGTGTGGAATAACACTATTAAAAATTATAAACAATCATTTGAAAAACAAAAGTTGTTTTAAAATTTGTTTAGTTTATTTAAACTTTAAACAAGTTTAAAAAGTATTTTTTTTCAGCTTTACTTTAGATATGACTGTACGTCATTCAATCTGGTCAGTTTCAATAGGGTCCATGTTTTATTGGACTGGAAATATAGCAGTGAATCAGTCGATGATGCAAAGGTTTCTTGCGTTGTCAGATTTGAAGATGTCGAAAAGGTAATATTTTTAATATACATATTTGTTTGCTTCACGTTGTATCCAGCACAAAGCAGGGTAGGCAGAGGGCACCTAGAAACCTAGTGTTAAGACACTCCGTTCCCACTAAGGCACTCCCGTTCCTCACTTTCCGTCGAATTCTGGAGGCGTTGTGTGTACGCTGTGACACATGTTGAATTTCTCACTTCAAAACGTATTTCCCAGTCCGTTCAGGTCCTCCTCAAGATGATACGGGAAAGGGTAATATTAATTGCAACCTTATAAGGTTATTAGATTAAATACAATTTTAATTAGATTACGATTAATAATTTGTATTTACAGAGCCGTATGGGGATTTTTAGGTGGCGTCTTATTTATAGTATCAATGTGCAGTTATTGCGGACTCTTAGCATATGCCCGATATTATGAATGCGATCCCTTAGACTCAAAATTAGCTCTAGCTAAGGATCAGCTACTTCCCTTACTTGTTATGGACGTGCTGGAGGAGTGGAAGGGCATGCCTGGAATATTTGTTGCTGGGGTCTTTAGTGCAGCCTTGAGGTAAATATGTTTAGGGACTCAATGTTTCAAAAATCAGCTTGTGCATGCTGTAGCACACAGAAGGGAAGGCAGAGGGAATATAGTGTTAAGATACTCTATTCTCTACTTACCGTCGAATTTTTTGAAATAAAAAAAAATTGCCTTTCTTTTGAGGAAATTCCTTTTTTAACAAATTATAATATAATTGTCCTTATATATTTACAGTTCACTATCTACTGGGTTAAATTCAATGGCCGCCGTCGTATTAGAAGATTTTTGGAAACCTTTCTTACCCAAATTGAGTCAAAGACAAACTCAAATACTTGTAAGATCTGTTGTCGTTGTACTCGGCTGTATTTGTGTTGGTAAGAAAAAAAAAATATTAGGTCTATAAGCAGAATTACAATAAAATCTTATTTAACCTTTTATCTCGTATATAACAGGGTAGGACGAAGGAACCCAGTGTTAAGCGCTCCGTTTTCATCCATTTTCTACTGAATTTTAAAGAAGTTTCGCTTTGTCTTGTTAGCAAAGCGAGGAAATTAATATATGAAATGATTCGTTTCCCTAACTATGAATTGAACCCAAAACCTTGTAACGAATTTGGACAAAATTCTGAGTGCGCAGTGTTAACACTAAGTTATGTAGGATATATGTACATGAAAATAAATTTACACATTATGAATGACAAAGTATAGAATTTAATAGTGAAAACTGTTGAAATTTATTTTTATTTTATTTGATTTTTCAAAATAAATATATATTTTTTTAATCAATATATTTAGGTCATTACAATATTGATTTGATTTATTTTTTAGGACTAGTATTTGTAGTAGAAAGACTGGGTTCGGTACTACAGTTAGCGATGAGTCTTTCCTCAGCGTCGATGGGACCACTCACAGGAATATTTATTATGGGTTTATTTTTACCAATGATTGATGGAGTTGTAAGTATTATTAATGTTAAAATAAATACAAAAGTAAAATAAATAGTATATGGAAATAGGCTCGTTTCCGTTAATTATTGTGTAGAACTGTATAATATATTCTCTTTTATTACAATAAACTTCACTTGGTCTACTATCAATGTAAGGCCAGATACTTAGCTGATAATATGTATACAGGGTGGAATTGTCAGCGCCTCTTTAAATGAAACCACCGTTTTAACTACTCTATAAAAGCCTAATATAATTCGGAAAAAAAAAAATTCTCAAAAATGAAAAAGTTTTTTTTTTCAAACAAAATAAATAATAAAATTATCGTTTTAAAATAAAACGCCATTTGTAAAGTATAACATAGGCACGCACACACTTACCTGTCAAAGCGGCAACGTCGCATACGTATGTGTGCGTGACACGAAATACAGGTATGGATAAAAATCGTGAAATGAAAAAAAATTCCTACATCCAAACCGTTGAGGTACCTTGATTATTTTTTTTAATTCTGGGTTTGAAATATTTTACCCTATATGCAGTTTCAGTAAAAGAAGCGCTGCCTCTTCCACCCTGTATATTCGAATTAATAAAATTTCCTTTTAATTCTCTTTACATATAACAAAACAAATCTATTTTAATTTTATAAGTTGAAAATTTTAATCGCGCGAGAGGGAAGGCGTGCGTGTGAGTGCATGATAACTGAGAGATGGAGTAGGCAGAGTGCGTTGATATACTAATGTGCGAGATTTCGTTGACGGACCTTTATGAAAAAAAAAACATCGGCTGTGGGTTTAATATCGTAGAAGTTCATTATTTTAATTTTTCCGCTCTGGTAAGAAGAGAAAATACGGCATTCTGTTTCGCCACTCAATGTCTCGAAATTCAACGGAGAATACCCACTTTCTTTTCACAGATTGTCTTAATTGAATATATATTTTTAATATTACTTCTCAAAAATATATTATATTTTTATATAGAGTGCACTAAGTGGTGGGGTGGTGGGGTTGATAAGTGCTTGGTGGATTGCTGCACATTCCCAGTTGGCGCAAACACAAGGTCTTTTGACCTTTGAAGAGAAAGAACGATACACGTTCAATTGTTCCTATACTTTTATTAGTGACGAGATTCGTGAAAGTACTGGGTAGGTATGGTTTTTATATTTGCCTAACGTAATGTTTCTAAATTGACGAAAATTGGATAAAAAAATTCAGATTCAAAAAGGTTCTTATTATCATAATAATTTATCTAATTTATTTGGTAACGGCTAATGCAATGTGACTTTCAAAACATCCTCATTCCTTCTTCATTAGTATTATCGTTTATTGTAGTGATAGCATATAAGGATTAACTAATTATCACTCTCTCTATCACATATTTCAAGAACTTTATATCTTATTTCATTGAATTAAGATTATATATCTAATTTTCCCGTTCCCGTCGAAATTTCTAGAACTTTCCTTTCCTATTGTTCCCCTTTAACCTTTCCAGTAACAGAAAAAAATATGATCACCCTAACAAACAGAATATTGAAACGTCAACCAATTTCCGACCGTTTTATCAACCAATATTTCTTATAATTTTTATGTATATTTTTTTTTTAATAAAAATAAATAAATCAGCTTCACGCTGTATCCCGCACATAGCAGGGTAGGCAGAGGGGACCTAGGAACCTAGTGTTAAGACTCCGTACCCATTAAGGCACTCCCGTTCCCCACTTTCCGTTGAATTCCTGGAGGCGTTGTGTTGTGTTGCTGTACTATGACACATGTTGAATTTCTCCCTTCAAAACGTATTTCTCAGTCCGTTCAGTCCTCTTCAAGATGATTCGGGAAAAAGGTAATATTAATTGCAACCTTATAAGGTTATTAGATTAAATACAATTTTATTTAGATTACGATTAACAATTTGTATTTACAGAGCCGTATGGGGATTTCTAGGTGGCGTCATATTTATAGTATCAATGTGCAGTTATTGCGGACTCTTAGCATATGCCCGATATTATGAACTCCGTTCCCCACTTTACGCTAAATTATGGAGGCATTGCGTGTTGAGAGGCAGAACTCAGCGCCGCCCTTTATATTTTTAATTATATGTATATTTTTATTGTATATTTTTTATTATCATGTATATCAGTTATATTAATAACTACAATTCAAAAGCTTTATTACATATCAATATAAATACCTTTTTTTTTATTTTTAGGGAAGTGCCATTCCTGTATAGAATATCGTATTTATGGTTCACCGCCTTTGGCTGTATAGTCACAGTGGTAGTTGCGTGTTTAGTGAGTTTGAGAACTTCGTCAAAACCCCGAAATGACCATAGACTGTATGCACCATTTCTCCGATCAAGACTGCTCGAGAGAAACGAGGTACTTAAAATACTTCTAAGAATATTTATTATAGTAATATGATATTTATTATAAAGAATTGAAATTAACTAATTACGTATTTTTTAAAATAAAAAAAAAATAGAAAATGTATAACGTTTTTATCATTTTGCAGATTTTACAACCGCACCTGGATTTGAGGACTTTAGCAAAATAAAATAATATAAATTCATATTTCAAAATGAAATTAAGCTATTATAATTTAATATTAATTTAACTTAATTTAGTAATAAATAAGGTTTTTTTTGTATAATAAGTTTGATAATAAATTGAAATAATTGAGTAAATATTTTTAAATCGATGTTAGGCTAAACCCTAAGCTTAATTTACTTAATCTATTTTTAAATGATTTTGTGCGCAAATTTCCAGTTATGACGTCTTTTAAATTTTTTAAATATGACTAATTATAGATTTTAAATAGATATACTTTTAACGATAAGATAAGATATTAGTATTTAGAAAAGGTATATCTAGTAAATGCGGATTAAATTTTTGTATACTATAATCGTCTTAATGACGTTTAATAGTGCGAATGATCACGCCATGATTAATTAAATATTTTGATAATAATAATAGAGGGTGTGATCGATCGTTCTCTTTTATATGAAAAACAGTAATTAAACTTTAGGATGAGAACGAATCAACAATCAACATCAATAACAACAAACATTTTTTAGTGTTCTATAATGCTGTCATTAATAAAGTTTAAATATATATAAAAATTGCATTTATTTTTTTTTGTATTAGTACTTGGTGCTAATAATCAACTGGACCGAAACTGGACTTACTTAATTAACCCTTGTCTTCATTGTGTATAGTATACTATACATACAACTTTATAAAAATATACGATCGCTACAAAATAAATTTTAACTTAGTTTTATTAAACATATGACATTTCTAGACATTTATTTATACTTCAAAAATAAAAATAGTAGTTTATCTATGATAGTTTTAAAAAAATTGTCAAAAATAACCGTCAAGACGCGCTGCACAGATTTATCTAAGGTAAGTTTTATTTTATTTTTATGTTTGTACTCCTAAATATGTATGTTTATTATAAAATACACATGCCTTAATGTATGTTTTTACACATTTTTATATATATGCTGATGTCGCTATATGAATTAGTATGTTTTTTTCGTGTTTTTTAATAACGTATATTATACTATACATTGCCGCAGTTGCAGTCGTTTACCTTTCGTTGGTGGTGTATAGAATAATATACATTGCCCACTACACAGGATCAATATTTTTTGGAACTTTACTATAAAATGTAAATTTCAAGTATGTCTTTCTTATATACTGAACCAATTTTATTATAATGTAAAAGACAGTTGATTGGTTGATGAATGTTTGACTGCCGCCTTGATATAGTGGTTCTAGAAAGCTTACACACAAAGTTGTGGGTTTGATTCCTATAAAAAATACTACTATTATTATTACTGCATGACTACCTAACTATATATAAAGGGACAAATAATATTACATTCATTATTTACCTATTTATAACACAATATGGTTTGGCTTATCTTTGGTGTTGGTTTTTTGCATGTTTCTTTTGCTTTGGTTTTAGACTCTATGGGTGATAGAGCTAGGCACATTTTCTTCTTAGTGCCTGAAGAGAATGCAGACTCTGACACAAGTGACGGAGCTAGTAACAGTGATGAAGCTGGAATGATTGGATTAACAGAAAGTTCTCCAGAGCCATTGATAAATTCAAATATCGAAAGGTTAAACCTCCTACAAATTTCTGATTAAGAGATACGAACGCATGCAGCTGATATTTATGCCGATACCACCGAAGTGCCTCTTACACCTCATTCTTTCAATATAAACCAAATTAGCCTTGTAAATGGAGTTTCAAGAACTAAATCAGAGCCGGTGTGTGACATCATGTATGACTTCTTGCTCTACATAAGAGATGACACTTTTACGGGCATTATTACTGAAGAAGAAGAAGAGACTATGGGTGTTGGAAGTAAAATAGTTTTAGCTTTATATACGACTATTAAGTCGAAACATTTTAGTGAAAAATTTACACGATTTCTCGCCAAGCAAAAATAAAAACCCGGTATCGTAGAGACCATGCGATGATATTGGCTATGACAAATATTACCATTGGCCGCCAATAACCGGATATCAAATGTGCAAGTACTGCAAAGCTGTACTGCTGGCCAGGCACGTACCATGTGCATAAAATGTAAGGTTCACCTTTGTTGTGTGAAGAATCGAAGGTGTTTTTTGGAGTACCACCGCAAGCAATAGGATCTCTGAATTATTATTTTGTAACAACCAATTGTTTGAGAATGATTTTTTTAATTATACATTTTTGCTTCCATTAATATAGTTGTTTTTATTTAAAATCATGTTATTTATAATAATTTTTCAGTATATTTTAAAAGCTACCAGTAACATTTCCACTCTCCCTAAGCATCGCAATGTATAGTATAATATACATTCTTAAAAATGCTATATTCCCTGTACGTGTAGCAATGTATAGTATAGTATACATCGTGTTTTTCCGAAATTTTCATATTATGATTTTTTATTTTATTTTTTTTATGTTTTTTATAGCCCAAAGAAGCTACCAGTATGCATTTTTTTTGCTTTTCTTAAAAAAAAAAAATTTGCGAAGATAAGGGTTAATTAAACTTAATATCTTTGATTACAAAATATTTTTTTAATAGAAGATGAGAAGGAATAAAAGCAAATAAATCTTTCAGTTATGTACAATAATATATATTTGTAAGCGTTATTTCTAAATACTTAGTATTAAAAATAAATAAGATCATTCATTTTAGAAAGGCCATGCGCTTCCTGTTGTTAGTCCATAAAGTCCATCTCTGAAATAACCAAAATAATATAAATTAATTATAAATTTTAGGTTGAATGTTCATTTAAATTAATAATTTCAATTAGAGCAATATTTCAAAATACATATATGAAAATTATCCCTTGTCGAAATTGTTATCAAAATAACCACGTTTTCACACTCCAACTGCTTATATACGTAACTTTTAAATGTCGTGTATGTCATCTTAATTAAATATATTGTGATCGTATATTTTAATCAATGGAACAAAAATTATACGAAATTATGCAAATTCATTTAAATGTTAAATTATATAAATATGAATCATATTTGATTACTTACCCTCGTTTGTTTAAATTCGCGTTACCAAGAGGTAGGGAAGCACCAGAACACTGGTTATTTTCAGCTTCTCTAAGGTTATTGCAACGTCTACCAACTAAATGATTACTTCTAACACTAGAAGCAAACAGCTGTGGTGCACGTCTGTGAGAGCACATGCTGTTTCCGCATCCAGGCTGACGGTTTCTACCACCATTAGGATAGAAGTCGGCGCCGCAAATAGGATCCATAATACCAAGAATACCACCGTCGGTGTGAATGCACTCAACGTAAACTCCGAAGTTGCGATTTAAAGCATTTGAATTTCCTCCCCACTGTGGACCCGCGGGGTCCATACCTACATTTTATAAAAGAAAATAATGTTATTTGTATAAAAATGAGCGTCAAGTATTATAAAAACCCGAAAAAAAAATATACCAACCAGTGATGCGTTGAGGACGGGTAGGGGCCGCGCGACCTGCGTTACCTACAACGTGAGCACCCAAGCTGTGGCCAAGTAAGTGCACATTATTCCAATTTCCACCGGCAGTATTGAATAAGAAGGTTAGGAAATTGGCAAGATGCACACCCACATCAGGAACAGCACGAACAGAGGTTGTATACATTCCACTAGATGTTCTTCTCCAGTCAACAATGATAACATTAACATCTGAGACTGCTAAGAATGCAGATGTAATGAGTGGATTCATGTCGGTGTTCCCGTCGCTGTTCCATCCGTGCACAATGACTTTAGTTGGACGGTTTCCTCTGTAGTTGGAGTTATGGATAGAGTTGGCGTTTCCGTTTACTAATATTTGACGGTTTGTTGGGTTTTGTCTGGTAATAAAATAAAAATATATATTAACATTTTTAAGAAACTTCTTTTATTTATTATTTGTCAATATTTCTTAATATACCTGGTGAAAAGCCAGTATTCGTTACGAGCTCCATTTCTAGCGTTCAGCAAAATTTCATTATCAGGAGCTTCAAGGTCTACAAGATGAGGTTTTCCTTCGCCATCAGGCATCCAGATATATCGGCTTTCACCGTCCACATAGTGACTGTTATCCCCTGGTACCAGAGGAATTGCACTGCCAGAGCATACTACAATAATGTTAGAAAATATTAATAAAAAAATATTAATTGATTAAAAAGACATCGCTAAATTAAACAATTCATTATTAATTAAACTAACATGTTACTGTGGCGAACAAGATCAATAAACTTTTCATGATTGTTTATTACCGTGATATTTAGTAAAAGTGATCTTGTATTTATGGAAGTAATAATCTATTA
>JAEBDU010014424.1:0-10363 GCA_016802625.1 Heliconius numata
TATTCAATGATCCATGTATTTCGTATTACTCACAATGTCAGCTCTTATGAGAGAAATTAAATTTCATACATCATTTGTGAGCAAATATTTCTATGACGGTTCATATTAAAATGTTCTGGTACAATAGTTATCAATTGTGAGGCCGTTGTAAAACAGTGTTTGTAAACGTGACGATTGTGGGTTCGATTCTCAATCGAGGGAATGAATTATTTTCATTTTCTGGCTCTGACAACATGCCCGAACGAATCTCAAAATTACATTGGAGAACGGAGTGTCTTAACACTATCTTCCCTTTATTTATCCTGTATATAAATACAGGATACAGCGTGAAACTGAAAAAAATAAGAATATATTTTTTATCTATATCTTTATATGGAAAGATTATTGGATCCAGGCTGTCGTAACTATATCAAAAGCTCAGCGTAAAGGAAAATTCTATACATTTAAGATATCGACGTATTAAATTATTTATAGGTGAATTGCTTGACCACATATTCGATATTGGAGGTTATTAGCTTTTTACTTGCGAGTTCCTACTACATGAGGGTCTGAATTCAAATCTTTAGTTATACAATTGTATATTTTTTTAGCATAATGTTATAATAATAGCAAGGACTATTATATATAAAGATTATTATTGATTTAATTAAGGAGTGCTTTAATTAAGGAGGGAATTAAATATTTTTAACTTTGCGCTACACCCTGTATATATTCCCATTTACTATCCAATTTTCAAAATATGTATTGAGAGCGCGAAAATTAAGTATCTTATCTTATCTTACAGGTAAAAGAGTAAATTCGAACGGAAGACGGTAACGACGTATGGCAAGAATAATGAGGATGCGGAACTACAGTTCACTACGAAGCATTATATACTCGTATCTATCTTTGAAATGTCGAGCCAAAAATATCCTCCAGGTTTTTAAAGAGCAGAATATGCTTTTGGGGAAATTCTAAAATTTGCATTTACCTGACATTTAATATTATTTTAAAATATAGAATTTAAAAGATGCTATTTTAAATCGCTTTGTAGAGGTCAGAGTAACTAGTACAATATAGATTTATTCAAGAAGAATATTTCGCCAATCGCGGCACAGGGACACAAGCGTGTGACTGAAGCGTGTAAACGTGGCAAGTTGCAGATTCGAATCCTACTCGAGGTATGAAATAATTTAACTTCCTAGGTCTGTTAAAAAATCGCAGCGTTAAAGTCCGCAACAGAACATGTAATGACAGAGAGAGAGAAGAGCCGTACCCTTATCTTAATTTCTAATCTTAACACGAGATCTACTACAGCATGCAGCTATAGAATGACACTTAAGGACACCGTACGTCTCTACTTTCACCCTTTTTAAATTTTTTTGACGATTCATTTCAATATGTCTTATATTTGAACCCACAATCAACACAATAATTTCTAACATATATTACCAAAAAAACTGCACAAAACGAAATTAATCTATAAATAAATAATTTCATAACAACTTTATTATGAAGAAAAGCATTTAATCAAGTAAATAAGTTCACTGAATTAGTCGAGACAGACGGACGGAAGAAAATAACTGCGCTCGGAAGACGTAATGAGGATGCGGATACGCCGCCGGAGGAGAGTGGCCAGGCTTTTTGTCACTCTGAAAATAATAAATGTACAATCTTCTTCTTCGTGTCAATGCATGGAGAATTCAGATCATATTTTGCCAATATTTATCCACGTCGACTGCAGCATCTGTTCCCTCCATCAGATCGTCATGTGAGCAGGTGAATGGACATTTCGGGCAGGAGAGTAAGTGTATCCTGTCTCCACAATGAATTGGAACGTACAATTATATTAGCCAAATCTAGACTAGTTCTAGTTAAATAACTTTTACAAGTAGAAGCCGGCTTCGTCTCCGTAATTAAATGTATCACACATGTCACATTCTAAGTTCTCAGGGTAATTTTTACAGTAGTAGTTCAAGATAACATTAAAACGATTGTTTAATATAAAACTTCTCATTGAATATTTAATTAATCTTCTGTTCCATCTCTCCTCTCACATTCCACATAGCTTTGATTTGTAGCTCAGTCCTACAATTTAGCGGGTCTTGCGGTTTTTAATGTCGCCTTAAAGGGATGAACAAGCATCGTGGGCTTTAAGGGTGCTTGCTGTAGATAGAATCTTGCGTTCTCAACATGCAACCGTTTTGTCGTTAAAATAAATATAAATAAATAAATAAAATAATATTAGAGAAACAATTTCTATGGACACCCTAACAGGAGATCACGTATTACCAGATCTCTATTTCAACGAAGGTAATTTTAAAGTAAAATATACTTGAGTTCAAATTCCTTTCTTTTCGATTGATTTTAAGTGAATTTTATGAATATTATATGAAATTGAATAATGAGCAAAGAGCATGAGCCAAAAGGTTTTAGATTTATAGGAATTGCACGAATATGAATTTTATAATATGGATAACGGAGTCTGACAATATATTGGTTTTCTTTTCTTAGCTATACAAGTATATTAAAGTCATACTTCTTTTAGCGCGTGAGGAAAAAAATATGAAAGTAAATTTTCACGATGCGCGCGCACATCTCCACGAAAAACCGACACCATGAAATTAGCTACGAGCGACCTGACTGTGTCAACATTTTTGTTTTTTTTTAAATTAAATACAAATATTTATTTGTGATATTTAAAAAAATAGGTGATTCTTTAAAAAATTAAGTAGGTAAAACTTTCTTTTAATGTATTAAAATATCCGTATTAAAATATGTTCTACAAACATAAGATAACACAAAGGATAACATTTTTAGAAAGATTTTTACCTTGTTACCCCAAAGAAATATAACAATTTACGTGCGTATTTAAGTATATACATGTTCCTTTTTTATTTTAAATTATAACGGAGTGTCTCTACACTAGATTGCCTCCACCGTCCACGCAATCTAAGTAGCGGGCTACAACTCGTTCCGCATACTTTCGGAAAACCCCGAACATCTTAAAGTGTAGCTCTTAGCGGAGCACTTACATAAAGGTGAAGGCAGAACTACTAATGAGCTGTTTGAAGAACAGAGTATGACAGTGTTAAAATAACATTTCATATTAAACAGAGAAAATTATTAAAATTTAGATTCAGGATAATATGCAGTAGAGAATAGGAATGGAAGAAACTACGCAAAGCTAGAGCTATTTTCAGATGTTATTGGATTCCTAATGATTTAAACTCTACATCGTAAGTCGATGGCTCTACATTGTATGCGATATTAATATTTAATATTTCCATTTATCGCTCTGGTAACGAGGGAAAACTTGGCGTTGAGTTCCGCCACTCAACACGCAATGCCTCCGGGATTCAGCGGTAATTGGGGAATAGAGTGTTTTAACATGAGGTTCCCTCTGTTTGAGATAAATCATGAAAAACAAAAATCTTTAGAAAATCTTTCATTCATATTTAAAACTATCAGTATTTATCAATTAATGTGTATTATAAAACAGATACAAATCAAAGTACAAATCTACTAAACAAATGTCAGTGACGCTAAACAGGTACACTTTGTCCATATAGTACATTTTACAGCTTAGTTTATTGCATAGTACCGATGAGCGTTCCGAAATGGTTTTCCCGGAATGTTTAAAAAAAACTTTGACTACCCTCGAGGCGACGACCTCGTAAAATACGTTTTGGATTGCCACCAACCTTAGTGCGTAGAAACTTGTAGACACGGCACATCGATGGGTTTAGAATAACGACATACAGTAGCTGATGTCACCATATACTTGAGTCTGGTATACGTACAAGTAATAGTAGAGAATAGAAGATAAAGAGTAATAGAAGAGACGCATAAAGATGATCAAACGAAAACAATCCTTAAATTCAGCTTTGTATAACCGCCCCTCCCACTTTGGAGTTGTTGGTTGGCATGACCCTATAATACTTTTAGTCGACCCAGAAAAAAAATAGTTACTATTAATATCAAATACTTAGATTCATTAATAGACTATTAATATCTAATACTTAGATTCATCTATTCAATAATAAAATTAATGATATTCTTTTATATTAAGAATTTTATTATCCATGAAATATAATTAATATTTTGCTACTGTCTCAGCAAATTTAGGAACATGATTAAATAATATTTTATACAATAATAAAAAATCGTATAACTTCTAAGCAATCTATAAGTCTATATATCACAAACGCGCTCTACTGAAATAGTGCAGAAAACGAATAGCTCAGAAAGCACTTAAACCTTTGCCTATTCGTATGTATGCATCGCGAAATCACAATGAACAAGTTGACAGATGAAAATTTTATAAATATGCATGAGAATACAATGGGATGACAGAATTATAATGTACCTGAAATATATGCCAGACAGTCGTGGGTTCAATGTTCTCCATATAAGAAAAAATGGAATCCGTATAGTTTGGAATCCATTTTTTTTGTCTTTCTGTTCGTATGGTATTAAACTGAAATTAATATTAAATATTTAAGTCACAGTCAGTCTTAGTCAATGTAATCATAACTTACGAGGAAAATGCAGCATGAGCATCTTGTATGAAATTTCCCATTTCATCAAACCCTATAGGGTACTTCCCATGGAACTACAGTTATGAAATTTGACACGAAGTAATCCTGCAAACGCCGGTCATTTTATACGAAACTAGCGGCCCGCTCGCGGTTACACCCGCGTGAACTATATTATTAATAATTTCTGTCTCCATGACTACGTCCCAGTTACGTCTATGCAAAATTTGAGACTCCTAGCATTTGTATTAACGAGGTTTCATACAAACTTTCGACCCCAAAAACAACCCCTTAGAAGTCGAATATTGCAAAATCCCGTCTTAGCCAGCACCTACCTCCTATAAGTAACTCCTATGCAAAATTTGAGATTCCTTGAAATGCACCTTTCGATTTTATGTAAATATAGATTAGTGTATGTAATGCTAACTCAAATTTGTTAACTTTACTGCCGCCTAATCAAGACCTCTAGGGCATTTTTAAAGTGTCCACACTTAGGAATTATTCTAAATATTCCTATAGGGTATTTCTATATTATTTATATACACAATTCATACGAATCGAAGCTATATATAAAATTTTACAACCAAAATATTTTATTTCCCTACTATCTTTAAAGGGCAATACATCAAATCGATGCACTCAAACGAACGATGCATTTATTCATTAACGGATATTATTTTATCTTCAGTCAGAAATCAGAATAATTTACGGGCGATCGGTCTGTCTGAAACAATTAAAAATTTTACTTTTATTTACTTTTCTATAATATATTTATTTCAATATTGGTGATAAAGTTTTAGTTTAGAAAGTGCTCAAGTTATAGGCTTATTGGTTTTTCTAAAGCGAAAATGGTAATGAATTGCTCTTATAATAAGATGAAAAGTTGAAAAAAAAGCCATTCTAAATAAAGACAAGAAAATATGATACTAATAATTGTATTTCTTTCTATTTTTGTTATATCTCTCTGATAATTAAGATTTTTAATTTTCACTCAAATTTCTTTATATTTTTTAACTGGCAAGTTATGCGGAAAGAAACTAAAGCTCAATCACTCTATTCTCCATCGAATTCGGGAGACTTCGTATTGAGAGACGAAACACAACGCCACACATTTAGTTTATTCAATCACTATTAAATTAGGAAATTCATGATTTTTCGTCATTCGCTGCATCCTATAACATGTTCCCATAGTGCTGCTATAAAATGCATATGTGAAAAGCAGATGTGCGCACGTAAAGATTACTTTCATTGTATGTGGTGCACGTATCTTGTGCATTAATGATCTAGAGACAATCATTATTTATAGAGGAAATAAAAAGAGAAATATAAAAAAATATATCATATGGTTTTTTTTATTACAAACATGGTATAAGTAGTTTTGAATAAATATATAAATTAAACACTTCAGTATAGAAAACAAGACAAAAAATATATAAAAAACAAAACAAAATAAAAATAACAAAAGAAAAAAAATAATGCAAAAAATATATGAACTCAATGTACAATCAGTCGCCTTATCGCTTAAATAGTGATATCTTCCAGGCACCCGGATAGTATTGGAAGTCGCAAAGAAAATAATTGTATTTTTTTAGCTTCATGCTGTCGCACATAGCAGGATAAGCAGACCAAACATGGGAACTTAATAATAAGACAATCCGTTCCCATTAAAACACTTCCTTATCCCACTTTCCGCCATTCTAAAGGCAGGCAGGCGTGTTGACTGAAAATATTCAATATTTCATTCCCCCAAGTGAAAATGGAACCCACAACTGCCACGTTTACAGTCTCACGCTTGTACTCCAGCGCCACGGCTGGCCCCAACAATTAAATCTGTAACGTTAAAAACACTTTCTCTGGCGATGGCGCTTCACTTGAAATAACCTATCAATTCCTCGGTAGAAATAAATGAGTGCAATTAAGAATCAAAGAAAGTTCTTTAACTTTCGTGCCGGGGATAAAGAAACTAAAACGATTCTTTTAAATACGCGTCGAAATCAAAGGAAGAACTAGACTTAAATTAAATCAGATCTTGAATTAACAAATCGGAATGGAAGTATCTTAATTCTTTATTACTGCCTTTGTCTCGTGGTTTTTTGTGCTAGATATTTATTTTGAAATATCTAAGTTTGTTTTATAAGAATTTGAACTTGAACTCAATAACTAACTGTCCAGTTTTCTAAATCTTTGCCTTCTTTAGAATGTGATTAATATAATAAAAAAATATAGTTTTGTTTACTTAGTAGACAATAATCATCTGTGATTTTGTGAACTGTCCCTGGAGGTGGACTTTCTGGGTAAGAAGAGAGCGATGGTCATTACAAAGCATGAGTGTAGAAATAAGGGTATTGGTGCCTTAGAATAGTCTGAGGCCCAATGGAGATTTTTATTAATAATATATTAAGCCTAAAAAATATAAAAACCTTTATGTACATAAAAAGATCAGTTCGAAACTAAAGTCGTGGGCCCCCTAAAAATAATTCCAGATACTCCCACGATTGTATAAAATAACACATCCATCCTTCTATGACAAACTTCTATTATAAATAATCTCGACAAATTAGAAATACGTTATTTAATATTAAAAAGCTCATTTTTGACCCCTGACCCTTTAGTAGGAACACAATGGGAACCTTAATAAAGATTTAGGCGCAAATAAAACTTTGTTACGTGAATCACGAGGAAAGTTCCAAATTGAAGATAACGGTTCGCTGAAGTCTTTTATGTAGCTGGAGTCGTATCCGACTCGTTCTCTACAAAGTTAGGAAAATGAATATAGGACAACATTTATTGGATATAAATTACAAAGATTTTTATATTTATATGTGTGGTAGTATTATACTTGGAAAATATTAAATACGAATGGATAATCGAAATAAGAATTTTTAAATTTTAATTCGTTTACATTTTTTACAATAAAAACTGATTCTATTCTATTCTATTTTTAGCAGTACAATTATAAACATTTTTTTTAGTTTCACGCTTTATCTCTAGAGAGGTAGCCAGAGAAAACGGAACGCCAAATACTGAGATCTCTGAACACCTCTCACCTCTATCACTTTCATCAAATACTTCATATCCGTGTAGTTTTTTATTTTTTTTTACTTTTTCCATAACGATTAATTTAACAAAGCGGGATATTGAACTTCAAAACACCACGAAGCACCCCCAAATCTCAAAATTCAAAAGGAAAAGTAGTAAAATATTTAAACATTAATAAATAAAAGTTATCAATAAACAATCAATAAACATGAATGAAGTCAAACGTTATGAACGTTTGACTTCATTCATTTAATAAACAAAACTACTAAAATACCTATTTAAGTTATTCGGAACAATTCGACTAACTGAGCGTATTAACGCAAACAAGCTTTCATCTGATCTGCATTTTTGAACGTGAAAATTCACTTTAAAACGTTTATTTAGTTAAACAAATATCCATTTTTTACACTATTGTTTGTTTTTTAATAGAATAAATATCTTCACACTATTATTAAAAATATAGCTTTATTTTTACCGCTTAGCACGGTCCATAAAAAGAACCTAGAGTCAAATGTAAATGGGAAACAGTCCATTCTCTACTTTACATAATCAGAGGCGGAACTAAACCCAATGTCTTGTCTCATCATTCCACCAAGTAGATCTAACCCACAACCATCACGCTTCTGTTATCATTGTCTTTATTAACTTTATTTGGCTTTCAATTATAAAACATGTTGAAAAAGATATTTTTTGGTTTCCATGACAAATAAATGAGTGAGACTATTTAAATTTATAAAACAATGTAAAATCAATGACATGCACATGAGGAATCACTGTCGTAAGTGCAAAAATACATTTATCACTCAGTTATATGTGATCTGTCGACCAATCAATTTATCATTGATTTTTGGTACGAATAGGGTACGACACGACACGGTACTCTCATTGTATATATATTGAGTATTCGTTAGTAAATGAGTGTGTTAATTAAATTTCGTAATTCTAGGTCAACCGGAAGTACCCTATTAAATTTTATTCCCTTTATAATGTCGAAATTAATTTTTTTGCTATGTAAACGGTCATATCTTCTTTTTAAGTAAATGTAGAAATATTTTTTTTTAGAAAATCAATGATTACACGTAACAATAAATTCCACTTTCATCAAATCCATCCAGCCGTAAAAGAAGATATATTATTCTTTATTCTAATTTGGCTAGACGAAATGCGGTGTTAAGTTCCACCATATATAAATATGCAGCAACCCAGCAAACATTGTCTCTAAACGGGTAAAAAAGAGAAATGTGTTGAATTTACCTTTTTCCTTTTTATTGTGGAAAACATATATTTTCAGATAATATGAGATTTATAATAAAGGTCTTCCATTTACCTAATACTTCATTTATTCAGAAGTCCGGTCCCAAACCTTCCAAAACCTCTAATTTATGTTGACCGTATAAGTATTTATAATGGAGACCTACAATTAATCGTGAGTTTGTTTGTGAAGACAGGACAAATTACTAAAATTAAATACTTTTATTTACTAGTTCTGTATAATAATATATGCAAATGCAAAGAGAGATTTGACACTATATTCTCTTAATTTGCCTACTCTGGTTTTACGGCACTTAAAAAAACACCCGCCCTAAGTCTGTACTCAACAAAATTATAAATGAGTAAAATAAATGAAAGATTTTTATCGGCCGTAAAAAGCTCTTTAAACAGCGCGTTTCGCTCGCGATAAAGGCTTCATCATTTATTACTTTCTTATTGATTTTGCCGCACTCGCTTGTGCATTTTATAATGTTACAAATTATATCACACTCTCGTACATTTAATTGTCCTTTGTTTTTTTTACTTAACAAGAATAATAGAGAGAACGCATTATGAAGACACTCGGCTTCACGCTGTCTCCCGCATGTACCAGGGTAGGCAAAAAGAGCCTAGTGTTAAGACACTATGCTCCCCACTTTCTGCTGAATATTGGGGGCGGCAGGAGGAGGAATTACACGCTTGTGTCCCTGCACCACGACTGGCTTCAACTTGGCTTATTAGCAAGACACTCTATTCTATAATTTTTGCCCAAATTCGTGATATTACGAGTTTTGTGGTGGAACACAACAGTCATTGCTATACGTGGAAATGAAAAATATATATACACATAGACGCTATCCTATGGCGTCACCAAGGACTCTATGATATATATCTTATCTTTTGTATTTAGATAACATACATTTACTGAACTTTAAAGCGTTAAATAGACGTTTCCCACATATCCACAGAAACCTCCTGAAATCCAAGATTCTAGTTTCTAAGTCCAGTAGTTTCGTCAGTCTATCATTTACTATACTTATAGTAATTACATATATTAAACAATAGACAAATTATACATACGAGTATTAAACAAAAGTGTCAGTATTACTCTATCATTTCATAAAATTCATATAACACAGCTTATTTCTCATGTACCTACATAAGTCCAAGTCTCGAGTCGGCGTTCGGGCTGACTCCCCGACGCCAGGTTAACGTAATTATGCGGCGCCTAAAGCCCTAAAACTGCTACCAAATTGCTATTACAAAGTATTTCCAGACGTAATTTTCTCAGTTTTTGTGAATTTTTCGCCTGAAATTTGTATATGAAACGTTTATTATAATGAAATGATTATTTATTTTGCATATAATTTATTTTATAATGTTAAAATATCGATTGGAAGAGCATTGGGAGGTAGACAAAATACGGCGTTAAGTTTCGTACACAGCACCATTGACCAATGACCATAAATTTCTATACTATTCGATTGTTACAAATAACTTATATAATATAGAGTCCAAATCAAGAAATATACAATTTTTATTCTAAATTACAAAAA
>JAEBDU010014425.1:0-10509 GCA_016802625.1 Heliconius numata
ATAATTTGTACTACATTCCTTTACACTATAAATAGAATAAGTAAATTGCAATTTGAATGCCTCTTCTATTCAATGATCCATGTATTTCGTATTACTCACAATGTCAGCTCTTATGAGAGAAATTAAATTTCATACATCATTTGTGAGCAAATATTTCTATGACGGTTCATATTAAAATGTTCTGGTACAATAGTTATCAATTGTGAGGCCGTTGTAAAACAGTGTTTGTAAACGTGATGGTTTTAGGTTCGATTCTCAATCGAAGGAATTAATTATTTTCATTTTCTGGCTCTGACAACATGCCCGAACGTAAAGTAAAATACGCAATGGTCTCAAAATCAGATTAGAGAACGGAGTGTCTTAACACTATCTTCCCTTTATTTATCCTGTATATAAATACAGAATACATAGATAGAAAGTAAAGATATTTTTTTGTCTATACAGGGTGGAATTGTCAGCGCCACTTTAAATGAAACCACAGTTTTAACTACTCTATAAAAGCCTAATATAATTCGGAAAAAAAATAATTCCCAAAAATGAAAAAGTTATTTTTTCAAACAAAACAAATAATAAAATTATCGTTTTAAAATAAAACGCCATTTGTAAAGTATAACATAGGCACGCACACACTTACCTGTCAAAGCGGCAACGTCACATACGTATGTGTGCGTGACACGAAATACAGGTATGGATAAAAATCGTGAAATGAAAAAAAAATCCTACGTCCAAACTGTTGAGGTACCTTGATTAATTTCTTAGGTGTGGGTTTGAAATATATTACCCTATATGCAGTTGCAATAAAAGAAGCGCTGCCTCTTCCACCCTGTATAATAATATGGAAAGATTATTGGATCCAGGCTGTCGTTACTATATCAAAAGCTCAGCGTAAAGGAAAATTCTATACATTTAAGATATCGACGTATTAAATTATTTATAGGTGAATTCATTGACCACATGTTCGATATTGGAGGTTATTAGCTTTTTACTTGTGAGTTCCTACTCCATGAGGGTCTGGATTCAAATCTGTAGTTGTACAATTGTATACTTTTTTAGCATAATGTTATATTAATAGCAAGGACTATTATATATAAAGATAATTGTTGATTTAATTAAGGAGTGCTTTAATTAGCGAGGGAATTAAATATTTTTAGATTCGCGCTACACCCTGTATATATTTCCATTTTCCATCCAATTTTCAAAATATGTATTGAGCGCGCGAAAATTAAGTATCTTATTATATAACAGGTAAAAGAGTAAATTCGAACGGAAGACGGTAACGACGTATGGCAAGAATAATGAGGATGCGGAACTACAGTTCACTACGAAGCATTATATACTCGTATCTATCTTTGAAATGTCGAGCCAAAAATATCCTCCAGCTTTTTAAAAAGCAGAATATGCTTTTGGGGAAATTCTAAAATGTGCATTTACCTGAGATTTAATATTATCTTAAAATATAGAATTTAAAAGATGCTATTTTAAATCGCTTTGTAGAGGTCAGAGTAACTAGTACAATATAGATTTATTCAAGAAGAATATTTCGCCAGTCGCGACGCAGTGACACAAGCTTGTGGCAAGCTGTAAACGTGGCAAGTTACAGATTCGAATCCCACTCGAGAAATAAAATATTTTAACTTCCTAGGTATGTTAAAAGGCGCAGAGTTAAAGTCCGCAACAGAACATGTAATGACAGAGAGAGAGAAGAGCTTTACCCTTATCTTAATTTCTAATCTTAACACGAGATCTACTACAGCATGCAGCTATAGAATGACACTTAAGGACACCGTCCGTACGTCTCTACTTTCACCCTTTTAAATTTTTTTGACGATTCATTTCAATATGTCTTATATTTGAACCCACAATTAACACAATAATTTCTAACATATATTAGCAAAAAAACTACACAAAACGATATTAATATATAAATAAATAATTTCATAACAACTTTATTATGAAGAAAAGCATTTAATCAAGTAAATAAGTTCACTGAATTAGTCGAGACAGACGGACGGAAGAAAATAACTGCGCTCGGAAGACGTAATGAGGATGCGGATACGCCGCCGGAGGAGAGTGGCCAGGCTTTTTGTCAGTGTGAAAATAATAAATGTACAATCTTCTTCTTCGTGTCAATGCATGGAGAATTCAGATCATATTTTGCCAATATTTATCCACGTCGACTGCAGCATCTGTTCCCTCCATCAGATCGTCATGTGAGCAGGTGAATGGACATTTCGGGCAGGAGAGTAAGTGTATCCTGCCCCACATTGAATTGGAATGTACAATTATATTAGCCAAATGCTAGTTAGTTCTAGTTAAATAACTTTTACAAGTAGAAGCGGCTTCGCCTCCGTACTTAAATGTATCACATATGTATGTCACATTCTAAGTTCTTAGGGTATTTTTTACAGTAGTAGGTCAATAGATAACACTAAAACGTTTGCTTAATATAAAACTTCTCATTGAATATTTACTTAATCTTCTGTTCCATCTCTCCTCTCACATTCCACATAGCTTTGATTTGTAGCTCAGTCCTAGAATTCGCCGTCCTAGAGCGCATACGGTTTTTAACGTCGCCTCAAAAGGATGAACAAGCATTGTCTGCCTGAAGGGTGCTTGCTGTAGATAGAATCTTGCTTTCTCAACATGCAACCGTTTTGTCGTTAAAATAAAAATATGCAAGATTCACAGATTAAACAAACTAATGATATTAGAGAAACAATTTCTATGGACACCCTAACAGGAGATCACGTATTACCAGATCTCTATTTCAACGAAGGTAATTTTAAAGTAAAATATACTTGAGTTCAAATTCCTTTCTTTTCGATTGATTTTAAGTGAATTTTATGAATATTATATGAAATTGAATAATGAGCAAAGAGCATGAGCCAAATGTAAGGTTTTAGATTTATAGGATTTCCATGAAAGACAATTTCATAAAACCGGGCACAGAGTATATACGAGTATATTGGTTTTCTTTGCTTCGCTATAGATTAAAGTTCTACTACTTTTGGCGCGTGAGGGAAAAATTATGAGAGTAAATTTTCACGATGCGCGCGCACATCTCCACGAAAAATCGACACCATGAAATTACTACTACGAGCGACCTGACTGTGTCAACATTTTTGTTTTTTTTTTAATTAAATACAAATATTTATTTGTGATATTTAAAAAAATAGATGATTCATTAAAAAATTAAATAGGTAAAACTTTCTTTTAATATATTAAAATGTCCGTATTAAAATACCCTTATTTTTCTATTATTAGCGTCGCTTTAGCTCTACAAACATAAGATAACACAAAGGATAGCACTTTTAGAAAGATTTTTACCTTGTTACCCCCGAAGATATATTGATTTTAAATTATAACGGAGTGTCTCGAATTCCCTCCACCTACTGTACTAAAGGCAGGATACAGCGTGAACCAAAAATACGAAAAAAAAACTTTCATAGTCCACGCAATCTAAGTAGCGGGCTACAACTCGTTCCGCATATTTTCGGAAAACCCCGAACGTCTTAAAGTGTAGCTCTTAGCGGAGCACTTACATAAAGGTGAAGGCAGAACTACTAATGAGCTGTTTGAAGAACAGAGTATGACAGTGTTAAAATAACATTTCATATTAAACAGAGAAAATGATTAAAATTTAGATTCAGGATAATATGCAGTAGAGAATAGGAATGGAAGAAACTACGCAAAGCTAGAGCTATTTTCAGATGTTATTGGATTCCTAATGATTTAAACTCTACATCGTAAGTCGATGGCTCTACATTGTATGCGATATTAATATTTAATATTTCCATTTCTCGCTCTGGTAACGAGGGAAAACTTGGCGTTGAGTTCCGCCACTCAACACGCAATGCCTCCGGGATTCAGCGGTAATTGGGGAATAGAGTGTTTTAACATGAGGTTCCCTCTGTTTGAGGTAAATCATGAAAATAAAAAAATCTTTACAAAATCATTCGTTCATATTTAAAACTATCAGTATTTATCAATTAATATGTATTATAAAACAGATACAAATCAAAGTACAAGTCTACTAAACAAATCTCAGTGACGCTAAACAGGTACACTTTGTCCGTATAGTACATTTTACAGCTTAGTTTATTGCATAGTACCGATGAGCGTTCCGAAATGGTTTTCCCGGAATGTTTAAAAAAAACTTTGACTACCCTCGAGGCGACGACCTCGTAAAATACGTTTTGGATTGCCACCAACCTTAGTGCGTAGAAATGTGTAGACACGGCACGTTTTACATCGATAGGTTTAGGATAAACGATATACAGTAGCTGATGTCACCATATACTTGAGTCTGGCATACGTACATTGGACAAAAAGAAGCATTGGGCCTGTAAAAAAAGTAGAGAATAGAAGATAAAGAGTAATAGAAGAGACGCATAAAGATGATCAAATTGAAAAAGTCCTTAAATTCAGCTTTGTATAGTAGCACCTCCCGCTTGGTTGGGACGACCTTAGGCACCAGTTTTTGACTATTTTTTAATGCAACTTAACTGAATTGTAAAACTCTACAATACTTTTAGTAGAACCAGAAAAGAAATGAGTTTGAACTTACAACCATTATATATCAAATACTTAAATTAATCTATTCGTTAATAAAAATAATAGTAAGCTTTTAAATTAAGAATTTTATTTCGATGAAATATTAATTAATATTTTGCTATTGTCTCAGCAAATTTAGGAACATGATTAAATAATATTTTATACAATAATAAAAAATCGTATAACTTCTAAGCAATCTATAAGTCTGTATATCACAAACGCGCTCTACTGAAATAGTGCAGAAAACGAATAGCTCAGAAAGCACTTAAACCTTTGCCTATTCGTATGTATGCATCGCGAAATCACAATGAACACGTTGACAGATGAAAATTTTATAAATATGCATGAGAATACAATGGGATGACAAAATTATAATGAACCTGAAATATATGGCTGATAGTCGTGGGTTCAATGTTCATTTGAGGTTAGTATATATTTTTAGGTTTCTGTACCTCAAAAGGAAAAAATGGAACCCATATAGTTTGGAATCCATTTTTTTGTCTTTCTGTTCGTATGGTATCAAACAGAAGTTAATATTAAATATTTAAGTAACAGTCAGTCTAAATCAATATAATCAAATTATACGAGCAAAATGCAGCATGAGCATCTTGTATGAAATTTCCCATTTCATCAAACCCTATAGGGTACTTCCCATGGAACTACGGTTATGAAATCTGACACGAAGTAATCCTGAAAACGCCGGTCATTGTATACGAAATTAATGTATACGGGCGTATGTAATGCTAACTCAAATTTGTTAACTTTACTGCCGGGTAATCAAGACCTCTAGGGTATTTTTAAAGTGTTCACACTTAGGAATTATTCTAAATATTCCTATAGGGTATTTCTATATTATTTATATACACAATTCATACGAATCGAAGCTATATATAAAATTTTACAACCAAAATATTTTATTTCCCTACTATCTTTAAAGGGCAATACATCATATCGATGCACTCAAACGAACGATGCATTTATTCATTAGCGGATATTATTTTATCTTCAGTCAGAAATCAGAATAATTTACGGGCGATCGGTCTGTCTGAAACAATTAAAAAAAATTACTTTTATTTACTTTTCTATAATATATCTATTTCAATATTGGTGATAAAATTTTAGTTTAGAAAGTGCTCAAGTTATAGGCTTATTTATTTTTCTTGTCTCATAAATACTTTTTGGTATAAAGCGAAAACGGTAATGAATTGCTCTTGTAATAAGATGAGAATTAAAAAAAAAACCATTCTAAGTAAAGACAAAATAATAAGATACTAATAATTTTATTTCTTTCTATTATATTCTTATTGTTATATTATTATATTCTCTCTGATAATTAAGGTTTTTAATTTTCACTCAAATTTCTTTTTAATTTTTTAACTGGCAAGTTAAGTGGAAGGAACCTAGAGCCCAGTCACTCTGTTCTCCATCAAAATCGACTTCGTATTGAGAGACGATACACAACGCCTTTATCTCAATCATTATTAAATTAGTAAATTCATGATTTTTCGAAATTCGCTGCATCCTATAACATGTTCCCGTAGTGCTGCTATAAAATGCATATGTGAAAAGCAGATGTGCGCAAGTAAAGATTACTTCCATGGTGTGCGGCGCACGTATCTTGTGCATTAATGATCTAGAGACAATCATTATTTATAGAGGAAATAAAAAAAGAAATAAGAAAAAATATTTGGTCATATGTTATTTTTTTTATAAACATAGTATAAGTAGTTTTAAGTAAATATATAAATTGAACACTTCAGTATACAAAACAAGACAAAACAATATAAAAATAACAAAAGAAGAAAAATATTGCATAAAATAGATGAACTCAATGTACAATCAGTGGCCTTATCGCTAAATGGTGATATCTTCCAGGCACCCGGATGGTATTGGAAGTCGCAAAGAAAATAATTGGATTTTTTTGGCTTCGTGCTGTCGCACGGGTAAGCAGACATGGGAACTTAGTAATAAGACAATCCGTTCCCATTAAGACACTTCCTTTTCCATTTTCCGCCAAATTCTGAAGGCATTGCGTGTTGACTGGTGAAACTCATAGCGTTTTGCCTCGCTCCTAGAGCGAGGAAATGAAAATATTCAATATTTCATTTCCCCAAGTGGAAATCGAACCCACAACTGTCACGATGACAGTCTCACGCTTGTACTCCAGCGCCACGACTGGCCCCAACAATTAAATCTATAACGTTAAAAACACTTTCTCTGGCGATGGCGCTTCACTTGAAATAACCTATCAATTCCTCGGTAGAAATAAATGAGTGCAATTAAGAATCAAAGAAAGTTCTTTAACTTTCGTGCCGGGGATAAAGAAACTAAAACGATTCTTTTAAATACGCGTCGAAATCAAAGGAAGAACTAGACTTAAATTAAATCAGATCTTGAATTAACAAATCGGAATGGAAGTATCTTAATTCTTTATTACTGCCTTTGTTTCGTGGTTTTTATGTGCTAGATATTTATTTTGAAATATCTAAGTTTGTCTTATAAGAATTTGAATGTAGCGGACCTCGAACTCGTTCCCCTCATTAACTAACTGTCCAGTTATCTAAATCTTTGCTTTCTTTAGAATGTGATTAATATTATAAAAAAAATTTAGTTTTGTTTATTGTTGTGTAGTAGACATTCTCTGTGATTTTGTGAACTGGAGGAGGACTTCCTGGGTAAGAAGAGAGCGATGGTCGGTTGTGCCAACGCGCGTCGGCGTCATTACAAAGCATGGGTGTAGAAATAAGGGTGTTGGTGCCCACCCTAGAATAGTGATGCCTAATGGAGAATTTTATCAAGAATATATTAAGCCTAAAAAATATAAAAACCTTTAAGTACACAAAAAGATCAGTTTGAAACTAACGTCGTGGGCCCCCTAAAAATATCTCGAGATACTCCCACGATTGTATAAAATAACAAATCCCTCCTCCAATCGCAAACTTCTATTATAAATAATCTCGACAAATTAGAAATACGTTATTTAATATTAAAAAGCTCATTTTTGACCCCTGACCCTTTAGTAGGAACACAATGGGAACCTTAATAAAGATTTAGGCGCAAATAAAACTTTGTTACGTGAATCACGAGGAAAGTTCCAAATTGAAGATAACGGTTCGCTGAAGTCTTTTATGTAGCTGGAGTCGTATCCGACTCGTTCTCTACAAAGTTAGGAAAATGAATATAGGACAACATTTATTGGATATAAATTACAAAGATTTTTGTATTTATATGTGTGGTAGTATTATACTTGGAAAATATTAAATACGAATAGTTAATCAGAATTTCTTAAATATTCATTCGTTTGCATTTTTTACAATAAAAACTGATTCTAAAATTCTATTTTTTAGTAGTATAATTATAAATATTTTTTTTTAGTTTCACGCTTTATCTCTAGAAAGGTAGCCTTTTCTAGTCTCTGAACACCTCTCACCTCTATCACTTTCATCAATTACGTCATATCCTCTGAGGTCTCCTTGTCGTTTTTTCATAATTGAATCGTTCTCCCACTAACTCATTTACTTTATTTTCATTTCATCAGTTTTTCATAACGATTAATTAAACAAAGCTTGATATTGAACTTCAAAACACCATTAAATTTTATAGCAAAATAGTAAAATATTTAAACATTAATAAATAAAAGGTATCAATAATCATCATAACGTTTGAATTCATTCATTTAATAAACAAAACTACTAAAATACCTATTTAAGTTATTCGGAACAATTCGACTAACTGAGCGTATTAACGCAAACAAGCTTTCATCTGATCTGCATTTTTGAACGTGAAAATTCACTTTAAAACGTTTATTTAGTTAAACAAATATCCATTTTTTACACTATTGTTTGTTTTTTAATAGAATAAATATCTTCACACTATTATTAAAAATATAGCTTTATTTTTACCGTTTAGCACGGTAGATAAAAATAACCTAGAGTCAAATGTAAATGGCAAACAGTCCATTCTCCACTTTCCGTCATTTATGATTGATTTTTAGGGTACGAATAGAGTACGACACTACATACACGGTTGTCTCATTGTATATATTGAGTGTCCGTTAATAAAACGCGTGCGTTAATTAAATTTCGCTATTCTAGGCCAACCGGAAGTACCCTTTAAATTTTAATTCCGTCTATAATGTCGAAATACGCGTTTTTTTTGCTATGAGCCCGGCAAACAATATTTAGCCTTAGAAAAAGCCTAAAAACTACAAAACAATACATTTTCTCCAAGCGGCCGTTAAAGGTATATTATTCTTATTATAATTTGGCTAGACAAAATGCGGTGTTAAGTTCCACCATATATAAATATGCAGCAACCCAGCAAACATTGTCTCTAAATGGGTAAAAAAGAGAAATGTGTTGAATTTATCTTTTTCCTTTTTATTGTGGATAACATATATTTTGAGATTATATGAGATTTATAATAAAGGTCTTCCATTTACCTAATACTTCATTTATTCAGAAGTCCGGTCCCAAACCTTCCAAAACCTCTAATTTATGTTGACCGTACAAGTATTTATAATGGAGACCTACAATTAATCCTGAGTTCGTTTGTGAAGACAGGACAAATTACTAAAATTATGCTTTTATTTACTAATTCCATATATTATTATATACAAATGCAAAGAAAGATTTGACACTGTATTCTCTTAATTTGCCTACTTTGGTTTTACGCAGCGCTCTTAAAAAAAACACCCGCCCTAAGTCTGTACTCAACAAAATTATAAATGAGTAAAATAAATGAAAGATTTTTATCGGCCGTAAAAAGCTCTTTAAACAGCGCGTTTCGCTCGCGATAAAGGCTTCATCATTTATTACTTTCTTATTGATTTTGCCGCACTCGCTTGTGCATTTTATAATGTTACAAATTATATCACACTTTGGTATATATTTAATTATCCTTTGTTTTTTTAACTCTACAAGAACAATAGAGAGAACGTATTGTCAAGACACTAGGCTTCACGCTGTATCCCGCATGTACCAGGGTAAGCAGGATGAACCTAGTGTTAAGACACTCCACTCCCCACTTTCTACTGAATTCTGGAGGCATCAGGAGGAGAAGGAGTCACACGTGTGTACCCCTGCGCCACGACTGGCCTCAACTTGCACACACAAGACACTCTATTCTACAATTTTTGCCCAAATACGTGATATTACGAGTTTTGTGGTGGAACACAACGCCGCTCTTTGTCATTGCTATGCGTGGAAATGAAAAATACATAGGTATACACATAGACGCTATCCTATGGCGTCACTAAGGACTCTATGATATATATCTTATCTTTTGTATTTAGATAATATATATTTACTCAACTTTAGAGCGTAAAATAGAAAACTACGTTTTCCCACATATCCACAGAAACTTGCTGAAATCCAAGATTCTAGTTTCTAAGTCCAGTAGTTTCGTCAGTGCGTTGTCTATACTTACAGTAATTACATATATTAAACAATAGACAAATTATACATACGAGTATTAAACAAAAGTGTCAGTATTATTCTATCATTTCATAAAATTCATATAACACAGCTTATTTTTCATGTACCTACATAAGTCCAAGTCTCGAGTCGGCGTTCGGGCTGACTCCCCGACGCCAGGTTAACGTAATTATGCGGCGCCTAAAGCCCTAAAACTGCTACCAAATTGCTATTACAAAGTATTTCCAGACGTAATTTTCTCAGTTTTTGTGAATTTTTCGCCTGAAATTTGTATATGAAACGTTTATTATAGTGAAATGATTATTTATTTTGCATATAATTTATTTTATAATGTTAAAATATCAATTGGGAGGGCATTGGACAAAAGACATTTATTTAGACAAAATACGGCATTAAGTTTCGTACACAGCACCATTGACCAATGACCATAAATTTGTAAACTACTCGATTATTACAAATAACTTCTATAATAAAGAGTCCAAATCAAGAAATATACAATTTTTATTCTAAATTACAAAAA
>JAEBDU010014440.1:0-13287 GCA_016802625.1 Heliconius numata
ATGGGAATCAAAAAAACATATTTTATAAGAAACGATCACTGCCTAATAATGATCTTATAATAAATCTGGCCCTCGGGTTCAACGGGACGCGTACGTGTCCATAGTCAAACGTAGTGGGTAAATATAATAGTTACCTTAGCATATCTGTAAAAATAGACATAAGTATCAACAACAAATAAAAAAATATTTCTTTAATTTGTTTTTCTTTAACAAACGTATTATAAACATATTAAAAAATTACAACTTTAAAGTATTAAATATATGAAAATCTAACATTTTGAATAATTCTACCACTTTCTCTAGAACTCATAAAATAATTTACTTAGAAAACCTAAACCCTATACAAATATGGCAAGGATAATCTTGACTCTGATATGAAAGCAATTTCTCCTAAGAACAAGCACTCCAAAAGGATTTGTAAATAGCCGAGGTGTACGCCTCCAGCCACACTCAGGATATGGAGCCAGCATTATGTGCCGCTTGCGAGAGGCGCGAATAATAAACCTTGCTTGCTTTGACCTTTCTTCTTACTTAAGGATACGATACGCTAGAGCACATGTCCTGAGAACAGCTTCACGTCTTGGTGAATTGTGTTAGACTATATTCATGATATTACTTTAGGTTTAGATGTGATTTTCGGTTTAATTTTCTAGAAGAATATATTTTTTAGATATTTAGTTACTAGTGGGTTCTAAATATTAATTATTACTAGAGCAATAGCTTTAAAAGATTTTTTGTTTATATTTACAGCAAGGTGCAAGTCCTTTTTTATACATATAGAATATATAGAAAGAATGAGAATATTTCTACTTATTTAAGCATTATTAACACTTGTAAAGGAATATAAAAGAAAGAAATATATATATTTACTGAAACAATGCAAAATCAATTTCAATAGATCTATAGAATAACGAATATTTAATGTTCAATATAAAAGATTCGTAGTTATTCTTAGTACAATCTCATTTTCATTCCTATAAACGTAACGCCCACCGTAGTTCGACCTTTACTCTTCCAGGTTTGCCGAGAACCACTTAACATTATCAAGAGAGCTCTCGACCTATCTAATCTTTACAAGTTAGTCTTGATATCTTCTCAGAAAGCTTCTTGCTTTTAATAACTGTTATGCTTAACATATTTCACCTTATCGTCTTTGGATGTTAAATGCTTTAATTAAATGAAATTGTAAGTACCTACTTAAATATAAATATAACTCGCTTAAAAAAGATTAATTGAAGATTAAATTTTCCTAAATTATTTTAAAAGAAGACAACTCTTCTGCAATAGTGATATGCTATAAAAATTAATTAAACTTAAATTGAACCTTTCATTTGTGTGAGTGATTGTAAAAGTAGAGCTAGAAAATATTATTTAAATTCCATTAAATGTAAAAAAATATACAATATAAAATGATATGTCAAAAACCAGTATGTACCGGTTCACGCCAAACAAGTGACGTTACACCTACACTATATATGAACACTTACACAAACGCAAGGCTCAGCTTAAGCCTCGTTGACTGTAATTATTACAATAAGTTACTTACCTACCTTACCTCATTAACCTAATATCATGATTATGCTATTTAAAAGCTTAAGAACTCTTGTTGTCATAAACAAGAACTATTTAAACAGTAGAACTCAGTTGTAGTAGTCGACAGTTAAGTCCCATTGTGCTTCTTCTCGTTGTATCCGCTGTATCATAAATTTTCTATAAAATAAACAAAAATCACCAGTGAACTTACTGAAAACTAATATTATATTTAATTTCTTTATTTCATTAAATAATCTTTTATATCAATGATAATATATGAAAAAATAACTCTTTCCTTCAACCTTGGAAAACCTCAAGATTGCG
This sequence comes from Heliconius numata, assembly GCA_016802625.1. Lineage (NCBI taxonomy): Eukaryota > Metazoa > Arthropoda > Insecta > Lepidoptera > Nymphalidae > Heliconius > Heliconius numata. Next base: position 1,858 of record JAEBDU010014440.1, read on the forward strand.
GGCTCGATCTCAACTTGGGGAAATGAACGCTGAGGTAGACAAAGTGCAGCGTTGAACTCCATTACTTGATTGTCTCCACAATTGTGCACAATTGTGCAGAGAAAAACCAGCGTTTTCATCTTAAATTATCTTTGCTTACTCTGCCATGCAGGAAAAAGCATAAAGCTACTGCTCCGTAATAATTTTCATATTTACCTTATATTCATATTTCTAAAATCTAAAATTCAACTTTATTGCAAGCATTGCAACAATGTACTTACATATACACATTAAAGTGCACTCCAGAATACGCTTAGATCAAAATGTTATAGTAGAATTAGTTTTCATAAACCATCACGTTTTATAGCTTAATAATAGTGAAGAAGTAAGCAACACCAAATTCTATATATACGATACGAATCGCTAACTACTAAGCTAATTATTGTGTTGAAAAATTATAATTATATGAGTATAGAAGTAAAATTGTAATTTCAGATACTTCGATTTATGATCAAACTAGATTTCAAAATACTTTTTTAATACTGTAATACGAAGTTAAAGTTATTGGACAGCCATGAAAAAATTCATTGTTCTTACAAAGATTTTCATTAATGTTATTTGTTATATTTTTCTTAAATTATGTTTTAATATTTGTTAGGTACTAAATCTTTTAAAGTAATGTAAGACAATTGTCAGTGTGAGGGTAGTTTACAGAAAATAAAATAATAATACCCACATAATTATTTATAAAAGAGGAAGGGAAAGGCTAAAGACAAAAAGTGACGTTTTTGATGGCTGAGTCAGTACGTCGTTATTCTGCCTCTCGTAAGGTGTAAAATTGTGACGGTGTTCAAGTATTTAAAATTAGTGTCATTGTTGGAACTGTGCATTTAAAACGTGTATAAGTGTAAAGTGTTATATAGAAACAGTGTTAAGTGTGCTGTGTAAAGTGTTAGAAGTGTGTATATGTGAAAGAGGAACAATAAAATATGGTTATTAAGTGTTTCCTTACACTTACCTCCTAACATTTTAACAGTAACTAGGTAAATGTTAAAAATAATTATACACTCTCTCGATCTCGAGATAAAAGATCTTACCAGATAGATAACATGGTGATCCTATAAGAGTTTTTTTTTCTTTTGAGATACGGAACCCTAAAAAGGATGATCAGACATTAACAATATTGTCTTTTATATATGGAAAACTATTTTATAAATTTTATTTCAAATTAACGACTGATTGAGTAATTCTTAATAATCTAAGATCTCATCTACCGTTCATTTAAAACTAAATATTAGACATCTGTCATAGAGTATGTGCTTTCAACTTCCATGAAACTGATACGAATGCACAGAGTTATTAAACCTCTCTTACCTACATAATGTTAGACTCCCTTCAGACTCCCAACTTGTTACCCATTCGGATTGTTCGAGCGTGAAATATGACTGACACTGTACTACTATAACTGCTTTGTATTATCATGCTCCTATTATATCTTTGTTAAAGCTTAATAATGGAAACATAATATTTTTCTTTCTGTTATATTGTATGAAACGAATATCTATTGTGAATGATGTTATAAATAATAAGTATTTAAATGCCGATCATTCCGCAATAAAAATTATAAGTACCGTAGGCTTAATACATAATACGAGAATAAAGTACTATGAATTGCAATTAAGTGATATAACAACAGGAACTAAAAAATGTATTAAAATTTATTATTATGCAGTAAGTAAATTATTTGAAACTAGTCGTGGCTGACTCAAAAGGGTTTGATTCCCACTCGATGAAATGAAATACTTAATATTTTCATTCCTTAATCTGAAAGCTTTGAACGTAGAGTTCCGCCAGCGCTAGCGTTCAGCATCATCTTTATCTGTATACCACATGTAGCAGGGACAACAGCGGGAGCCTAATGTTAAGACTCTCCCTTTCCCACTTTCCACCAAAATCTGGAGGAATTACGTGTTGAGTGGCGCAATTTAACGCCGCGTTTCGTTCCGACACTAAAGCAAAGATATAAATAATATTAAATATATCTTTTGCTCGTGTGAAAATCGAACCCACACCCTGTCAGGTAGTCACACTCCCGCACCACAACTGGCCTGAAAATATTGTAACAAACAAAAGCTTTGTTGTGCATTTTATATTAAAACTATAATACGTCTAAATGAAGACAAAATGAAAACATGGCCTGATTCAGTTTCATCATCACATGCAAATGCAAACCCAATTTGTGAGCACCGGCAACGTTGCACTCACACGCTCTATTTTACATTTTAGTTATCATTTTTATTTTTCACTCATATAAACTATGTAGATATAAAATATATTTTGGATTTCTATGAACTCGTATCGTTATATATTTCTCTGTTATATTATTTTTTAGTACCTAACAATTATTAGAAAATATTTTTGTAAGGGAATGTACGAACGAATAATGCGTGCCCCACGCGATCGTTTCGGGTTCAAATACCTTGTAAGTTAATTAACCGCCATATAAAGCTACTCTAATGTTAAAAGTATAAAAAATCAAATAGTTTTAAAAATCTTAAGCGGTCGATGCGTTAAAATTGTTAAAAATATGTCTTTACATAAAGATAAAATAAAATAAGCGATCCTCTTTTCGTAGTTCCGTAAAGCTCTGAAACTATCGTTCGGAGCCGAAAATTGTCAATGTCTTGTACACTAGATCCTGGCGAGGCCTGCCCGGCTACACAATAAAAAAGTTCTTTGCTCTGATGTCGACTTACTTTCTTAACATTAGGTTCCCTCGGCCTACAACGCTGTGTGTGGGATACAGCGTAAAGCTGATTTACTTTTATTTATTTACTTTCGTATTTTAAACTCCCCTACATTATTTTTTTCGCAAATACATTTTTTTTTACACTTTTATAGATAGAAGAAGAAGATTATAGTAGGGGGGTATTATATTTATAGGAATTTTTAGATGTTATTTACACATTAAGGATAACAAAATTGTTAATAGCCCAAAGGAATATTGTTCTAGCAATATTTGCTAAAATTTATATCTATTATAAAATTTCTAATTCCAATATGACCAAGAAAGTCAATCTATTTCCATCTAAGGATTAACAGCACCTATCCTCACTAAAGTGGAGATCAAAGTGACAAACACAGTTAATATCCGGGGTTCAATCAGATCTGTTTAATCCCGCTCACAGCCCGCAGGCATTCAACCACATAACGCTTAAGCTTTAAATACCGAAGTTTAATAAAAACCTGATATATAGGAAAGTTAATATCTATAACTTTGTATGAAGGGTGGGCTCCCTTTTAAAGTTAAGATATTGATGTTAGGTCGAAAACAACTACTATCATACTCGTCGCTGTATCCCATATATGCATAAAGCAGAGTAAGCAGAGGGAACCTGGAAACCCAGCGTTAAGACACTCTTGTGTTGAGCGGTGAAACTCAACGCCGCGCTCTGCTTCGTTACCATATCGAACCAACAACCTGTCGCGTTAATAGTTGGACTCCTCTGCCCTACAACTGATCTCTACGTTAGATGACGTTAATGATACCAGTGATGTCAACTTTTGGTTTATCGTTTTATATCCAGAACGATTTTATTTTGTATCAATGAAAACTAAATAATGCAAGCTACGAATATATTTATATGATTAAATAATCATTTAAATAAAAGGTTTATCTTATAAATTAATTGAGGCCGTCGTGGCGCAGCGGCACATGGATGTGACTGTAACGCGACGGTTGTGGGTTCGATCCCCACTCGAGGAAATAAAATATTTATTAACATTTATATTTCCATTTCTTCGCTCTAGTATCCACTGAACACGAATTCCTCCAGAATTCGGCGGAAAGTGGGGAAGTGTCTTAACACTAGGTTTCCCCTGTCTACCCTGTTGTGTGCGGGATACAGCGTGAAACTTCGTGAAGCTTTTTTTTGTTATATATTAAGTTGTAGCAGTGTAAACAATAGATATAGATCGAATCGAAATGCATGAAGATATAATAAATAAGACACGGATCAAATATACATATAAATTGTAGTTACATTCAATTTCACAGCAATCCAATAGTACCACGAATTCAGCCGCCGCGCCGGCATGGCTAAGTTAGCGTTTAAATTAAGTTGCCTCGAGTTTGCAAAATTGACAATTTCTAGACGTAAAATGCATAGCAGTGGTTCGAATATTCCCTCTATATTTCCAGATTCGTCCATCACATAATTGATTTTTTATAGCACGTCCATTTTTATGATATACCTAGCTAACTCTGATATTTGGAAATGGATTGGACTCTTGTAAAGTTAAAATATTGTTTTAAGTTAAATGGAATTTTCAATTGTTTATTAATTATATTTAAAAGTATATTGGTATTTAGTACATTGACATAAGGAATATAAAACAACTTATTGTTCATATATTTAGGAATACGTAAATAACCAAGGAAAAGAAACGACAACTAGCGTTTTGTTGCTATTAAATTAATATAAACAACTATCCACTATTGATTCCAGTCAAGAAAAAAATGGCTACCATCAGTGACGTGACCCATTTATTACTTTTTTTATAAACACTCTTTAGTTACTAGGGGTGCTATACTTAACCGACTGTGTTTTTACTATTACTTTTTTTTACTGCATTATGTTTATAAATTTTGAAGTTGGAAAATGGGGAATGCAGTGTCTTAACAATAGGTTCCCTCTGCTGTGTATGAAATACAGTGTGACACTAAAAAAAATATATTTACATTATTCTACAATATCAGCAACATGTTTATAAACAAAAAAATAATTCTTAATTTTATTTACATTGCATTAGATTATACACCATAGGAAATTGTTATGAAAATAAATGAGAGTATGATAAAAATATTAAAAAAAAACCTTTTCGGTGATTTTCCGGCCGTTGCCTCCTGCGATTATAATGTTGATAAAAATCTCATCAACACGTAGCCGCTGCAGCTACGTAATTCGTTCTGTCGACATCCAGATTTTAACCAGAGTGCTTTTACATAATGAGTATTCGTATAGCAACTTGTTAATTTATATTTAAAAGTATAAATTATTATACCTTTTAGTACAATTACAATTTGATTTTTTTAGTGTATTGTTATTCTTTTATTTTATAAAAGTAATTCAAACATTAATTATTTATATCTGCTCTGCATATAATATTTTCAAATACTTTCTAACTACTATTTAACGAAGAATGCATATAAAAAATTTATTTTTAGCTTCATACTGTATCCCGCATATAGATGGGTAGGTAGACCTGGGAACCTCGTGTCGAGACTCTCCGTTCCCACGACGCTTTCATTCCCAACTTTCTGCTGAATTCTGGACTCTGCGCTTTGCGCGAAGAAATGAAAATATTACATTTTAAATTTTTCATTTCCTCGAGTCGAAATTGAACCTACTGACTTCCCTCAATAAACATACGGATATCCCTATACGATACGTTTAAATAATAATATTATTCATACAGTACACAAAATAAACTAAGTGACTACTGCTCTAAATAAAAGTTCATACTCCATAGCCTTATGTAGGGCAAAAAAAAATACAAATACAATAAAGTCATACAATCGTGGTTGTTAAATTCAAGCATCCGCATAGTAATTTTAACATAGTTCCGTACTCATGAATAACTTCAGTTCAGAACTGAAATGACGCAGTAACACGCTGTTCCCAATTCCGTCCGTAGCTTTCAAGAGCGAACTTAATTTTTCACTTGTGATTTTCTTTTATATTTACTTTCACAGAGTTAATGTACTACCGTATCGATTTCTATTGTGTTGGTAACAAAGACTTTTCATTTAAAACAGATGTATAGGTTGAGAGGTTGAATTGTAGGAACTATAATAATACAATACATAAAATTCTTATACATTCTATTATAAATTTAACGAGCAAGCATACAAGTACAAAATGCTTATTAATATAAAAATGTTATAGAAGTCCCTTCATTATAAATATTTATTATAATACGTCCCCTAGTCAAATGTGAACCCACAACCAACCAATCAACACCATTTATCCCAATTTTGTCAGTTCAGTTCTCAATTTATGGCGATTCTAGCGTGCCAGTTGAGCACCAATCAGTTCGCCAACGTGACATTGTATGGAGAACACACGAAGAAGGTTTCACGGTAAAAAAGAAACTATATTACAAAATAGGAGAATACATGTCAAAAAGAAGTCCAGTTAAAATACCCCAACTTTTTCAAGATAGTATTTAATATTAGACATAAAACTTAAAAAAATAATGATTACCACGAATCTTACTATATAATTAGTTATTTCCTTCTTCTTTCTGTATACTTCGTAGACGATGACGTACTCAAAAGCTGTTTCAATTTCAGCGTACATTTTGTTCTCGTACCCTTTCTAGTTCTCCACGAACGCAATGCAAGCTCTCAGTGCGCTTTGAGGTGCATTGTGTGAGTCAGGTTGCATGACCTAGTAGCGAACTGCCAACAGTGGAGTGAGATTGTTTCCCCTTTATATTGAAATGTTCCTTGTGAACCTTTAAATCTATATGCTTCCTGTATTCTGTTTGTCTGTTTATTTTTTTTAGTTTTGCCACTCAACTCGAAATGCCTGCTAAATGCGGTGGAAATTGGGCAGCAAAGTGTCTTAACACTAGGTTCCCTATGCCTACTTGTAAAAACTATCAAAATGTTAATATTGAAAATACTACAGTAATCTGGCATCTTATGCAAATACAGACACATCTAAATTTATTTTTATTTATTTTTAGTTTAAATAGTAATGAACTTTAGAAATAGTTATATTAAATCCATTCAATGAATTGAATATTTGACCGTCACTTCATGTTATACGATGTAAAAGGAAAATCCTGTTTCTACTCCCTTATGTAAGAATTAACAGTAAATAATTTTGGTGGTGCGTTATCTTTGAATGATAAAACAATTTTACATTTCGTAAATACGACAAAGAAACAGGATTTTCTCTAACCAAACTGAGCAAACGAAATTTATTATATATTTTATGTGTAAATATTTTACTCTAGTAGATTAGAATCTATAACCACCATATACCAGATATAGACTAATAGCATCTAAACGCTGTCTTTCATAATGTAAAGTAATATAAATGACATAAAATAATATTATATAAACCAATATATTTAATTTCAAGTCTTTTAATTTCACTAGGAGCTTACCGATCCCGGCCGTATCGGAATCTACTTAAAAGTATAAGCTGATTAAAAATACGATGAAATGCAAGTCCTCATATAAAGGAAAATGTTAAAACGTCATATAAATAAGTGTAAAACGCCTCTTCCGCAAGGCTTATGGCGATAAGAGGATTCCACAGTAAGCGGTCATGTCACTGCTGTAAATAGGGCTAATTTATTCAACTTTGTGTTCAGTTGAATTGCATTTCAGTCCTTATGTGAATAATAATAAGAGTTATGGATTAACAAGGAAGGTAACGTTAGAATAATACCCGCCATGCCTGCAAGTACAGTGCCCATAATAAGTTCAATTAGATGTTGAGGTCAACTTTCTTTAACCTTTTCATGTTTTTTCTGTCTATTTTGTTATAAGCATTTTGAGTGACTTAGTAGTGTTTGCTCTCTTTCTTAATAGAAAAGAAAATGAAGTCAACCGATTGGTGATAAATTTTATCTATTACTTTAATTATGGTGTTTTGAAATCACTTCGCCATCAATCATCAATCTGTATACAGAACACGAAGATATCTATCATAAATTGATAATTCTTATTACAAGCCACTTCATGAAAGACGGATGACAGAGTAGGTATTGGTGAAAAAAAAATTCAACCTATTACCCCGTTATTTTTATAATTTATATATATCACTGTATAATAAAGAACGTCGTATTTGCATTGTCATATTCGAAAATAAAAAAAATCTTTTTCGTATTTATCTCTTCTGCTTATAAAATGACTTAAAACAAATATATAATCTATACATTGTGACATCCACTAATATAGAACAGATCAAATATTTTTAAATTAAGAATAATTTATAATTAATATCAATCAATCAATCAATCAAATCAGCCTTTTCGAGTCCACTGCTGGACATAGGCCTCTCCCAGGGTGCTCCAAAGCTACCGATCCTCCGCCTTCCGCATCCTGTCGAAGCCAGCAACCTTCTTCAGGTCGTCGGTCCATATATCCAATTAATATATTCGCAATGAAAGGGTAAACTATAATTGCTGAATGCTGAAGCTTTCCTCTGGAGCTTAAAATATTTACTCTATTATGGACAGTGCATTAAATCGGATTATATGAGCGCTCGGCCGGCGAACTTATTTCCGTGCGACTTTTGTATAGCACAAGAAATGAAGCTTATTAGGTTTTATCTTCTGAAGCCATATTGTTTCTAGCCGTAATAGTAAATCTATTAGAATTTATCAAATTAAATTTATTGAAAATTTTAAGTAGTTCGTTGATAGAAATATATACTTTTTTATATAGTTATCATTTTAACGATTCACAATATTACGCAACTTGAAAGTTTTTTTTTTGTTTTATGAATAAACCAATTGTCACATAATGTTTATCACATATGTATTTAAAATTATTCGGCAGACAGATAAATAATAAAAAAAATCTAATAACTTCTTAACCAAATAAAAAATATTTAAATTATTGGTAAATTTAAAAACTGAATAATCCATTTGATTCTATAAAATTCTAAAAGCAATTGACTTTTCATATCAAGTAATTTCTAACGCTCACCCCTTTGATACGAATGGCTTATAACTTTAATTAAAATATAAGCCATGTCATATAAAAATCCTTCAATAAAACCAATACAGTTTAAGCTTACTAAAGCTTAATGTTCCGTACAATATGGAGATTACTGAGCTTCCAGTGCAAATAATTAGTTTTAATAGTAAAACCTATATTTATTAAACGTTAACCTTAAATGTTGTCAATACATCTACATTTTATAAGCCTTATTGAGATTTTCTATATATTCTAGGTTTTCAGTGACTCCTTTGTTAAAGAGAAATGCAGCCAAATTAGTAAAAATACAAATTCCAATAGTATAAAACTTAAAAAAAAAACAGCTTCACGCTGTATCCCGCACTCAGCAGGGCAGGCAGAGGGAACCTAGTGTTAAAACACTCCGTTCCCCATTTTCTACCGAATTCTGGTGGCATTGCGTGTTGAGTGCACGGACACGAGTTTTGCAATAATTAACACTTAATTTGTCAATTTAATTAATTAATTTCTTGGGTAGTATTACACATCATATTATGACGAATAGTGAACCGATTTTGAGAAATGATTCGTGGCTTGTCTTGAAGGCGCGATTATTACTGGATTCATTAATTTTGTTTTATTCAATTATTTTGTCTATAATTCACTTACACTAAACATTCTTAAACGTCTTAAATATCTTTACAAAAATGTAACTAAAATATTTAATACAAAATATAATTAATCGAATTTGACATATTTATTTCACAGTAAATAATGGGCACATTGGACACGTTTTGTTCTGTGCAATACCAATATGCTGAGTGGTAGTTTCTATTCCCATTCTGAAACGAGCGGCTTTGTCGCATCTTGTAGACATACTTTGTATTCAATAGTCGCATATATCTATTGGACTTCCTAACTTACTCGTTGCCGCCATTTTCGGTTTCTGTTTTCTCTGCCCTTCCTCTAAGATGACGAAAGATATCTAAAAAAAATACTTATTAGATATTATTTTTTAATAAAAATAATATATTGTATTTTATAATATCTTAAATTTATTATAAGGCTAATATAAACACACACACGTCTTAGACATTATTACATTAAATATGGAGGCGATGCTACAAGTAAAAGCTACTTTATAATACCCGTGAAGAATTAATAATAGAAGTTCAAAATTTTATTTATAAATAAAATAACTTTTCAAAAATATATTCAAAATCGCCTTACACACCCACATACATATGTCATTTTGAAATTCCATCATAAAGTTAGAGCCAACTGAAACAACTTTGTAGTCTGCTTTTCATTCTGTTACAATGCATAAAGAACTAAAAAAATAAAACGTCATTTATTATTTTTTATCCAATTTTCTAGTTAAATAAAATCGTATAAGGTCTATGCTGTTGAGCAGCAAAATATCTGACAGTGCATTGGTACCGACTTAAACGAGCTCTACCGCAAAAGATAAGCTGTCTTCGCAAAAAAGCTTACCATCTCAGAAAATGTTATTCAACTATGTGCTTATATGTATAATCGTCTATTTAAATACTATTTCTTTAACTTCACGCTGTCTCTTCACTGTATCTGGCACATGACGGAGAAGGCAAAGGGATTCTGGAAACCTCATATTAAGAAACTCGGTTCCCACAGACACTTTCGCCATTGTTCGCCAAATTCGGGAGGCACTGTGTGTTGAGTAGCGGAACCGAACGCCGCTCTGTTCCTCGACACCAGAGTGAAGAAATGAAAATATAAATATGAAGTAAATATTACATTTCCTCGAGTGGAGATCGAACCTACAACCAGGCGGCCTACATTCACACTTGTGTCCCTGCGCCATAACTGGCCTCAAGATGAAGCTTGAAGAGATGAGACAAATAATTCGATGTTTCGAGTCGTTAATATAACAGTAGATTACTGAACGGCATATATTAATACGAAAACATATATATACTATGTTACATTTAGATACAAAATCCTTTCGTCTCTTGAACCCGAAGTATATCGATCAACTTAATGTTGACCTACGACCTTTAACACAGACGACTGAAAACTCTACTCCTGGTAAATCTGGCTTTTAGGTCATGCTATAGTAGGAAAATGGGTAAGAATGGAAGTTATATTATATGGCTTAAAGTATTTTTCATTAGATTAAGTATTAAAAGTTACCCTATCTACTTTAAAAAAATAATTATTAGTGTGTTTGATAATAAATGTGATTTTAAATGTTTTCATCATAATTCGTAGTCTAGTAGGTAGAGCATACATAGTAACAGCTATGTTAAAGTTACTTTCTGAGTTTATGAAATATTGCTTGAGCGTAAGTCGTTTTAAATTGCACGCCGTAATAAGCACACACCTATTCATAAAATGGCGTCATCAGTTTATACCCTAGTACTGTGTTCGCAAAGGTTATCGTCGGAGGGCCGGCGGCACTCGGCCACCCCCTGACCTTTAAGGGGAGGCGGGAGGTAACCCGCATTAGCACGCGTCCGACCTGAAAGTGTCTCACGGCGTGGCGGCTCGGCGGCACGGCGGGCGCACCTGCACTGTAGCGAGCGCCCGGCACGCGCGGGCCCGGCACGGCGCGCGGCGTGACAGCGACGGCGCCGCGCGCATGCGCACAGTCGCTCTCAAAATGAATTCCCGTTTCCCGCACTGTGGGCCGCACGCTCGTCGCAGCCGCGTGTCGCGTGTGAAAGCGGAGCCGCGCGTGCGGGGTGTGGTCTCGTGTCAGTGCAGTGCGT
>JAEBDU010014461.1:0-10910 GCA_016802625.1 Heliconius numata
CAAAAACTTCTCTAGTGCATGTTTCATGAAAGATTTAAGCCCCTTTTAGCAGCTATTTCGTTTGTTCACATTCTGTGAGAATATTTTTATGATTCTTTACAATTTATATTTATTTAGAGTATTCATGAATATCACTTTCCGCCGAATTTTTGACACATTGTGTGTTGAATGGTGAAACTCAACGCCGGGCTTTTGACTTTTTGTATTGTAATAATGTAATATTTCGAGGAAATAAAATGTATATTTTCATTTCTTCGCTCTAGTGTCGAAGCAAAGCGCGGCGTTGAGTTCTGCCATTCAAAACTAAGCCTAAGCCTTCTTCAAAAATCCGATTTTTCAAAAAAAAATTTAATAATTCTTAAATATCTGCCGAACCACTGAAAATCGGCAATCATACACGGGGGTAAAATGGATAGGTACTAAGATCCTCTACCCAAAGACAACCATTGATCTGTCGATCGCGTTACATCCTATACTCGTATAAGTACCTGGAATTTTTACTTTTTGTTCAAAGCTACCAACAAAATTTTCCTGTAAAAGCATTTTTTCTTCACAACCATTAAATAATTTAGCTGTGACGGCTTCATTGAACCGGATCATCCTGAATAAATGATGCCAAGTAATCTTGTTTACGTACAAAGCTATTTGCCATGGCACTTAGTGTTTAGGCTCCTTTTGGGATAATAGGGCTGGTGGTTCCATGATTTTTGTCTATCCAATTACGACGGTATAACGACCAAATATTTCGACATAATATTTATTATTTAAGTAAATGATAAATCTAAAGGCCGTCGTAGCGCAGGTGCACAAGGGTGAGTCTAAACGTGTTGTGGGTTCGACTTCCAGTAGGGGGAGTGAGTGCACAGCTCAACTTTAAGTAAAGCCACTTAACACCGGTACCTCCAGAAATCGGCGGAAAATGGGAAAAGGAAGTGGAAGGAAAGTAGGAGAAGGAATGGGAACAGAGTGTCTTAACCTAGGATCAATCAATCTCACCTAGTGGTGGGGAATACAGATTTAAGCTACAAAAAGTAAATGGTATGTACGCTTGGCAACTCCCCAGCTACGTCACTGGAGATACAGTGAGAAACGGTAAAAAAAAAACATATATTTGTCTCTATTTGTTTTATTCTACAGGAATAATTACACTACTAATACAGGAATATCTTTTATAGTTTCTAGGCCCCAAAAATAAGATTAGAGAAAATAAATTTATATTAAGTGTTATTTATTATTTACTTTGGTTGGCTATCTAGCGTAATTCTGTAATTTATACCGCTCAACTTTCTAACTTCTTGTGAAAATATTATTTCATTGTTTGCGTCTATTCTTATAGAATCTCTAGTTCCTAATATATATGATATATTTTCAGAGGTTTTTTGTTCAACCAATATTTCTCTACAGTTATTCGATTCGTCTTTTCTTACAAAATGTCCTTATTTATTCTGATATTCCATTCGATATTTTTTGTCGATTGCAATGTCTTTAAAAGTGCTTGTATATAAAAGCGCAATGAATATTTTAATGATAATTAGAATTAAAATAAAAGTAGGTACTAAAGTTAAAACGGAATGAGATACTTACTTTAAAACTTAAACTGTTTAAGTTGTTATTTTTTTCCTACATCAAAAGAACAGTGGCTAACGTATAAATTAAAATGTATTTAATAAATATATTAATCAACTCAAGAGCTCGAATGTAAAATATTTACAAATAATGAAAATACAAAATACGTGGTCAAAATATAAATAATATATCCTTTGATCGCGCACTTTTGTGGCTCGTGTCGTGTAAAAAGCTTTTAAATAATACAGAACCTCTTTAAAATAAATTTGAGTGGACGGTTTTATTACATTTTTATGATTTGTATTGGATATTATTAGTTGGAGCACGAAGTTTTAAGACTACTTAGTGAGTTTAGGCTTTAAATCTATATATACAGGGTGGAATTGTCAGCACCACTTTAAATGAAACCACAGTTTTAACTACTCTATAAAAGCCTAATATAATTCGGAAAAAAAATAATTCCCAAAAATGAAAAAGTTATTTTTTCAAACAAAATAAATAATAAAATTATCATTTTAAAATAAAACGCCATTTGTAAAGTATAACATAGGCACGCACACACTTACCTGTCAAAGCGGCAACGTCGCACACGTATGTGTGCGTCACACGAAATACAGGTATGGATAAAAATCGTGAAATGAAAAAAAAATCCTACGTCCAAACTGTTGAGGTACCTTGATTAATTTCTTAGGTGTGGGTTTGAAATATATTACCCTATATGCAGTTTCAATAAAAGAAGCGCTGCCTCTTCCACCCTGTATAAAATCGAAAGGTCACTCACTCATCACGAAATCTCAGAAACTACAAGTGCTAGGAATCTGAAATTTTCCATAGGAGTTACTTATAGGACGTAGGTGCTCGCTAAGACGGGAATTTGCAATATTCGATTTCTAAGGGGTTATTTTTGGGGTCGAAAGTTAGTATGAAACTTCGTTACTACAAATGCTAGGTGTCTCAAATTTTGCATAGATGTCACTAGGACGTAGCCATGGAGACAGAAATTAATAATAACATAGTTCACGCGGGTGAAACCGCGAGCGGGCCGCTAGTATTACATAATGATATAATGTTGCAAGATAAAACTGTAAAGGTTTATACGTTTTAGATTTACGCTATTTCACATGCAATGCAAAGGGTAGGCAGAGGGAGGCAGAGGACAGGGAAGCGTAGTGTCTTAACACTAAGTTCCCTCTGCCTACACTACTGTGTGCGGTATACAGCTGAAGTTGATTAATTATATATTTATATTTTTGGCATTATTATATTTGTGAACATAATTTAATTGATTTTAAAAAAAATGAATTAATCGATTCTTTTATTCGATTGTTTCTCTGGTTAACCAATTCACTAACAACTACTGAAATAATTAAAAACATAATAATTAATTAAAAACTCAAGGACAAATTTTTCTTTTCTTTTCCATTCCACTATCTCTATTCTCGTTTAACTGCAATGCAGGTGGTACGTCTTTAACCAGACATATTTCAGATTATATTGGCGCGCTCGTTGAAACATGTCGACAGTTTTAATCAGCCTCCGTCGAATGAATTCCTTTCATTGCAACCTACATAAAGGTATGAACAACTGAACAACTTACAAGTATGATTGGAATAGGAATAGGTTATTTGGATTTTAATTTAATGTCAATATTTAATATACATTTGAATATTTGATTATTTTTTAATTTCATTTCGCTAGTTGGCTCATAGATCCAAGTGTTATAAAACTCCGTACAAACAAGCACTCCGTAACTCCGTTATGCAAGCTTTGAACCAAAAAAATACTTGCAGATTTTACTAGAGCTTAGTAGAGGACCATAACACATCTTTAAAATATAAATAAAGCTAAAAATATTATTTAAAATAAAATAAACAACCTGTTGTTCAGCTTATAAACCTTAAAAACGTAGCTTTACGATTTCCAGAGGCAAGTTGAAACAAAACAGAGGGGAGAACCGATCGTGCCTAAGCCGTTACAAAACAAATCTCTGTCAACTTGGACCATTTGAGAAGATTAAAAAGATATTTAACTAATCTGTATCAGCATGAACCATTATTGGAGGCGTTGGATAAGCTGATGGTGAAATTTCGACAGGCAATATACAATTTTGAACGTTTTTTTAATTGTGATTGATTTTTATTATTTAAACAAAGGCAACCTTAGCAAATTTGTTTATTATTCACATAATTTATCGTCGTTTTTATAAACTTGCTTAGAGCTTTATATATTTTTAGGTTTCCGTATCTTAAAATGAAAAAACGGAACCCTTATCACTTCTTAAGATCGCGTCGATGTATTAATCTAAAATTAATAACAGATATTTCCGAAGAAAAAATTTGGTATGTCTACTTTTATAAATTGGGCGTTTTGTAGGCGTACAATCCTGACATTCATGCGGAACCCTCTATATACCTGAATCGCATTAGTCCTGCTTTTTTGGCAGATGTAGGGAATACTTTGAAAATGACAATTATTTTAAGCACTGGAAATTATGTTTATTAACATTGATATGGCAATAATTAAGATGCGGCATTGGGCTCCAATATCCATAGTAGCGCAGTACCATTTCAACCCTTACAAAAAGTAGAGAAAATGATGTAAAAATATTAATAGAGAAAAAAGAACTTACTTTTAACTCCATTTTATAGGAAATACAGGAAACTAACAAACATAAAATATGGGTATTACAATTCTAAAATTCAGCAACAAGTGAGGCAATGATACCGGGAAGCCATTTCTCTCGGCGGTCAAATTAAATATTGACTCGTGTCCGAAACTACCGGCTTTCTTCCGCTATTTGATTGAATTACTTGAAATGTTTCCCTTAAACCGACGACCGTAAATACCCGAACGTGCCTCGAGGCCTTTTACTGTAAAACGAGATATAAAATACAGTGTTTATGTTTTGTATTAGTTAGTTATTTTCGCTATATCTATCTTCGGTTTTTAAAGTGATTATATTTAAATTATTTTTACGTCCTAATTCTAGGTAGACTAAATAGGGAGGTAAATTTTGTCACTAAAAATGCTGTGTGAATTAGTCGGATAGTAGAGCGTTTTTACATAAAATTGGTGATGAATTGAAAATTTCCTATTATAGTTTTTCAATTCCTAAAGTAGGCATTAAATTACAAGGAAATCGATACACTACAATGTAGGTATCTATATACATTTGAAAATGAAAAAAATAATAAGCTTACATTATTATTTGTTGGTGTATTGTAAATTGGTATAATTAGGTGCTTACGTTGGTAATAACAGCATTGACTTTATAAAGCCTGGTATAAAATAGTAATTTGCGAAGTAAATACAAATCTGTGTTATTAAAGTTGAATTAACTAACTAGTGAAATATTTCTTGACGTATAACAATAATTAGGCAGCCATTGTTGTATAAATTTTCCCAATAATTTGTAAACAATATTACGTTATTATCCTTTTTTTTTAATCTAAATATTCATCCGTCCATTCTAATCCACATTCAGAAAAACAAAACAAATCAAAGCGAATATATTTTGTTTAGGTTAGGTTTAGCTGTGTTGTTTTCCAAAAGATCATTTTTAAAGTATCATTCCACACATAGGAAAGAAAAATGATTTTTAGAAAACGTATAAAAATTTTTACGTAGCGGAATTTAAACCCGCGTCTCTTAAAAGCCGTCCAAGCGCTTTGACCACTAAGTCATACGTTCTTATAAAGCTACGGCTAAATGCTTATACGCTTGTTACATCTTATTTATGTTGTTACCTAGAAAATTTAACAAAGATGCTATCTATTTACTTCACAGATATATCACAATTTTTTTTTATTTTAAAGTATAAGTTTTTTATCGATTTTTTTTTAACATACTTAGAAACAATAATATAATCATCATCATCATCAGCAGCCATCTTTTGTCCACTGCTGTACATAGGCCTTCCCCAATTCTCGCCACCACACTCGATCCTCTACAGCTCTTCGGACCCATCCGCTAATAATATAATAATACTAGCGAACGCGCGCAGCTTCGCTTGCTTATTTATTAGGGGGTGAATTCTAGAAAACCATGAAACACATGTTCAATTAAATATTTTTAAGAATCTAAATTTCAAATTTTATAAAAATTGGTACCGTTTTATTTTTTTTTTCCATACAAACTTTCAACCCCTATTTCACCCCTTTAGGGTTAAAATTTTTCAAAATCCCTTCTTAGTGGATACCCCATTACGAAAGTAAACATCTGTCCAAATTTCACGTTTCTACGCACAGCGGTTACGGCTGTGCGTGCGTCTTACCTCAGTCAGTGAGGACAAGTCCTTTTATATATATAGATGATATAATTATTTAATTACAATATTACATACCTATACTACAAAGAAGCTACCACTGATGATTAACATATACCAGACCTATATTATTGCTTCCTAAGATCAAAGCGATGGAAATTATATTGACAAATGAAGAGAATCGATTCTTGACAAGACCGCGGTGTTACTGGGAAGGCAAAAACGAGGCTAACGACAAAATAATCCCTTTTACATAATAATGAATTATGGAAAATTTACTGAAATAAAGTTTTTGCATATAAAATATGCTTAGTTTGCATATTTATATGCTTTTTTTACTTTTCTAAATTTACTATAATATAAACATGTTTTAATATGTATGAGGCCAACTTGGCGCAGTGGCAGCGAGTGACTATAAACACAACGGTTTTGGGTTTGATTCCCACTTGGGGAATTTAAATTTAATTTTTTTCGCTCTAGTGACCGAGTGACCACTCAACACTAAGCTCCCTTTGCCTACCCTGCTACATTCCCATGAATGCTACAGCATAAAGCTGAAAGAAAAAAACTATCTATTCTCACACTCGCACTCTATGCATGTAACTCAAAATAGGAAACCTATTATATTATATTTTTTTATCATGTGTAGATTGAACCCACAATCACCGCTTAAAATTGAAGTTACCTTTTTTAAAATTCTTAATATCTACCAAATATGAAGCCTCATTAAGAAAGCTTGCGATTTTAAGATGGAATTGCTTACATTCATTATTCTAAGAATTCCTAACGGTGAAATCACGTTATTAAATGAAAATAGCTGTCGTCGTTGCTCGTTCCGTTCTGATTAATTAGACTTATATGGGGTTCTCTTAATTAGACCATTAAGCTTTCAACGTCAGCTCTTCGTTTCCTTTCCTATATTGAAAATTTAAATTAGCTTCATGCTATATCCTGCACATATGAAAATATTAATAAATAATAATTCATTCTCTCGAGTGGGGATCGAACCATCAATGGTCGCTTTTTTGTGCCCCTAAGCTATGGTGACCTTTTCTATATTGAAAATAAATAGAATAATGCTTTTGATTAGAGCTCAAACCCACAACTATCTCGATTACAGACAGTCGCTGTCACTCCCAAAGATGGTATTAACCTTTTTGTTCTGGCGAAGTGATTTTGTGCTCAACTGGCACACTCGGAACGCCATAATAGAAAGAACAGAACAGAACAGAACCTTTTTGTCATAAAAGAATATAATAATACAAAAACTAGTAAGTAGAAAGAAAGAAAGATATTCATGTAGTAGGTACGTGCAGGCTATTATAAGGTGCTTCCTTTATATACTCGTACATGAAAGTAATACAATTATAATTGAAATTAACTTTTACAACTACTACAATTGAATATCTAGAATAGAATTCCATTTGCTATTTACCTTTTTAAACATAATTACTTTTTTTATATAGTAGGTACATATACTTTGATAGCTAAAGAAAAGTTGCTACAATTTTTTAAGGCTTTATTTTTAAATGTTCAATTTCTTTTAGAAATAAATGAATTAGTCTTTTTATATTCGTAAATGAGTCCTTGACTGCTTCCCGTTGAATTTCACCAGGTTAAGCTGAGACATATTTACATATGTGTCTACATATACGTATTCCTTCGACTATTTAGTAGATCAAATTCGTAGTCGATATAGTAGAGTAGGTTTTGAACACAAAGCAATTATATGCGTTCAGAAACATATATATATATATCTAATTGTACTTCGACTAAGCAATGGACATAGCGGTATTACACAGTAACTGTGATAATATATTTAAGAAAAAATGGAATCAGCTACATGCTTTATCCCTCATATAGCCGGGTAGGCACAATGAACCTTATGTTAAGACACTCCGTTCACCATTTCTGGTTTCTGCCTTGGTGCCAGAGCAAAGAAATGAAGATATTAATAAATAATAATATCCGCCGATCCGAGTCGAACTCACAACCGTCGCATTACAGTCACACTCTTGTGCACCTGCGCTATGGCGCCCTCTACTTGATAATGTCTATTGTACCCAATGTTAATTAACGGAGTAACGAATGAATATTTTAATGTTTTTACAAAGTAAAACTCAGGTACTATTAAGTACATTGATTTCTAACTTGATTTATATTGGAGCAATCAAAATATTTCAATGAATAGGCGCTTTAGGTGTAAAGAAACAAAGACTCCGCGGTCAGCGCCGTCTGTCGCCCATTAATAACCTTGAAAACAATCGTGTACGTTTTGTGTGGAATTCAATTAATATCAATTTTGGCAACGTTCAAGCAACTCAATGGCTTGTATAGGTTGAACCGATTTGTAATTATAAATTTATAAATTAGTTAAGCGAAATGTTTTCTTCTTCTTTATAAATATTACGAAAATACTATATGAAAAGCCAAAATAGGTACCTACTGGTATCCAAAAATAAATTTCGAGTGTAATTACTTTGTACTGTTCTGTTCTTCGGTTGTGGTGGTCAGAACGTGCCCGTTGAGCACCAATCCCATACGAAGTTAATTGTAAAAGTGATGACATTACACTGAGAGAATGCAGTTGAGAGTCATTCTGTCAAACACGAGCCAACTATACGCCATATTTCGGTCTCATTATTAAATTTTAATAAGTTAAAGATATCCGATAATTGTTTCAATTATTAATAATAGTAGCGACTGATAGTAAAACAATAAAACGTCGGTCAGTGCCATCTGTCAGCTATTAATAATTTCGAACCCGATAGTTGTTGGTTCGTGTGGAATCCAATTAATTTCACTTTAGGCCCGTTCGAGCCTTCAAAGGGGTTGGCATTTGTGAAGGTGAAATTTTGCGATAATGAGAACGAGAATAGTTTCAGATTTAAGCTGACTTTCCAAATACAATATGTACTATAATTAGATTTAATAATAAATGTATTTGTCTAATATAAGATTATTGCAAATACAAACTTATATATTCATAAAGAAAAACGCTTTGGTGGTAGAGTTAAGAGATTAAGACTTATCTGGCTGAGGATCTATTAACATCGATCATTTGATGCAACAATAATATAATTGCACTTTTAAAAAAAAAGTTACTTATGTCAATATATGTAGAAAGACTATTTAAAACTTTGATTGTATCTCCTTGCAATTTTTTTTTAAGTCATTTGAGTTTGACCTACTAATTAAAGAACATAATATCGTATTTAGTATAATTTGTTTACGATTCGAAAATCGGCGTAGAAATTGCAAAATATAATCAAGTAACAATATAATGTTATAATCATATTTTATTCGAATCTTTCAATTTAAGACCTCCACGACTTCGCTTCCTTTTACAATTCTTTATTGGATTAAAATGTGAGAAATATAATTTCAATAAAGTTCCAAGAGTTCCTTCTATTGACTTAATTGTCACTAGATCAAAGAAGTCTATTAAAAAGATGTTCCATAAAGAAAACTATCTTTTCTCAGGCGTATTTAAAACTGCACTAAGTATCTAATATTTTTCTATAATTTTTTCGTAATTTTTAATATTCAAAAGATGCTATATTTTTTTAAAGAAAACCCGCAAATATCTTAACTTAGGTAATAATTTAACAATGACAATAAAAAACAGAATTTACTTTATGTTCCTTACTTTAGACTGACTCACCTGTTATAGCCCAAAGTTCCTTCAGGCACTCATCCCTTGACCTCTGTATCGCAGTCCTCTTCTTCACCTCAGGTCCTGACTCCAAGTATTCAAATAGTACAGCACCAACCAACACATATACCACTACTAATATAACCAATCCTATTTGCGTGCAAGCTGCGCGCGCGCAACTCGCTGTTACACGTCGTAGTAAACCCGGCCTATCCCGTCCATCTAACGACACTACGGATGACATTTTAGTTTTAAACACGGATATATTTGACAGTCTCCATTTTTAAATAGCTTTATGTTTAATAAATTATTGTTTTAAATGTTATTTACTTTAAGTTTAGAGTTTTGAGTGCGTTTCATCTGAAAAGAAAAAAAGAAATGTGTAATATTACTTATATACGATTATGTCGGTTTTTAAAAAACGCAATTTGCTTATTATTGCTTCCGTCTCTGATTACATCATTCATCAAGGTGGATTTAATCAATTAAATAGATAGATTGAAAAGCCTGATGAAAAATTTCGACAATAAACAGCAATACAAAAGAATATGTTTACATTAGCACAACCATTTGAATAACATACCTGCCCAATTCACTGTAGTTACTCAATAATGGTTTTAATTATACATTTACATTTACTGAACACCTAACAACAAAATATTATTAGATGTCACTCCACTCTTTCCTCAAATGGTTGTGGAAATCGTTTAAAAAATGTAATTTAAAAAAAACTAAGTTTATTACTTACCTATTATTATTATTATTATAACGTATCATTTAATTATTAATACACTAAAAATACACTTATGACAACTTTCTTAAGCCATTATCAACTAAAACTATAAATTGAAAACACAACATTTTCCACCTTTGTTTTTACTAGTTACTAGTTTTTAACGAAGTATATATTTTCATATCAAGGGAAAAATTCGCTCTGCCAAGTTCGTAAACTTGTAAGCTCTGTGCCGCGAGACACACAGCCGCGAGGGCGCGCAAGGTTGCACTGAGGCATTCCCGTTCAAACCTACAAACGGTTTTCCACAGTTTCTTCTACAGACTTTATGTTCGTGGCGCAAACCTGCGGGAAAGCCATTTCCACGTGGTTAATCCCATTTATTTTATCGTGCTAGTGACATCTCTTGGGTGGTCGGTAAATTTAAATAGCGCCCTCTGTTGTAATATATTATAAGAATGAAATGAAACGTTTTGTTAATGCTTTTACCATAAATATTACATAAGCTTAAGCAATGAAAATAAAAAGTTTTTATGTATTGAAATAAACTAAAACATAATTAAGAAAAATAAAAGATAATCTTTAGATTAAATTTGCTATGTTATTATTAAGCAATGTGTTTTTCCTAAAAAAAATGTTTTATTAATCTACTTACAAAATAATTGTATTATTACAAAAATATTAATTATTGA
>JAEBDU010014463.1:0-11711 GCA_016802625.1 Heliconius numata
GTTTACCAAATTACAAGAATGTTTTTATTACTGCGATAGTGATTGCTGACAATTTATTGTAAATATTTTAGATATTTGCAAAAAAATGTTAGCAATATATAATAGTATTTACATATTGCAAATATTTCAGATAAATATAAGGAACGACAATAAAAATAGGAATCTGAAGATACGGTACAGCTTATCAGTGGGTATCAGGTATATTTATAAAAGTCTGTACTTATTATTTTATTAAAAGTGAGCTCATTGAAGATGTCATACCAATTATTTACCGTCGTCATACTCACGCTATTGTCATTTGTTAGCTGCAATATATACATTACTATTTTTTCGGATTTCAATAATAATGATGATGTGGTATTTTTCAAAAGTACTTTTCCATGGATCATTGAAAATGTGGGACTGGATATAAATTTCCTATTTCATTTTAAAGACTCTAAGGAAAAATCTGGCAGAAGACAATGTTCTCTTTTACAATTTTCACAAAATCCTTATTTACAAGCTGAATATCTCAAGTGTGAAGCTAACGGAAACACAGATTGTATTAAAACACTTCCGTTGGACATTTATCTTTTAAATAAATGTATGAGAACAAAGGCTCGATATTTTGCGAGAAGAGCAGAATATGAGTTCAAAAGACTGAAAATTGATACAACACCTACCATATTTTTATCATCACGAAAAATTTACAAAAACCTAGCCCCAGAAGAGCTTTTAAAGAAACTCTGTGCACTCTACCCCAAAATTAGAAAGCCTCAGGGTTGCTTAAACCCCTCACCAATACCAGATCACTCAAATTCAAGTAGTACTACAATACCAGACCATAAAACGGAAAATACTAGTACCAGTAAGCCGACAGAAGAAGCTACAACAAAAAGTAATATTGCTCCTAACGACACACAAACAACCACTTCAACAGATGCAGAAAAAATAGAATCTAAAACTACCATTAAGCCAGATGAGGACAAAAATAATTCTAGCTCCAATCAACAATCAGAGAATACGAGTAACGAAAACAAATCAGACTCCAATAACGTCGAAGAAACAACCAAAACCAAGGCTCTAAAGTAAATAAACCAAACAGAACTCTCCTATACCTTAATTTACAAATAGCTTAGTTAGAAATGGAATTTCTAAGTTTATACCATATTAATGGAACCTCAACATGGATAGCGACAGGTTTGTGTGTTTAGAGTAATTAATTTGTTAAGTTTGAAATTTTCATAACACTTCGGCAAGGTTGAAAAATATTAATAGCATAGTTAAGGGAGACGACAAATCGTTTATTAGAGAAAATACAACTCATTCTGTAAGTTAAAATGATTTGATTTCATTATTGTAAGTAGTTTTAATAAACCTATGAGGATTTTTTTTTATTTATTTAATTTTAGCTTCACTTTGTATCCCGCAAGTAGCAGAGTAGGCCGAGGCAGCTTAGTGTTAGGACGCTCCGCTCCCCACTTTTCGCCAAATTCTGGAAGCATTGCGTGTTGAGTAGATGAACTCAACGTCGCGTTTTGCCACTGCACTAGTTTTTTTTAAATTAATATTTCATTTCCTCAAGAAGGGATGAAACCCACAGCCTATCATGTTTATAGTCTCACTCTTGTGCCCTTGTGTCACGACTGGACTTTAACACTTATTTTCACTAACAACGTACCACTCAACATCGACGTTTTAAAACTTATATTGATATTTGCAATGTTCGAAACAACATTACCGAAATATTCTACGTAAATTCAAGCCTAATTCTGGAGATACTTTGTTTTTACGCAATTATCAAAGAGAGAAAGCCTTTCAAATACTTATAATACATTTGAAGTTGCTTTGATGTGATATAACCGCACACACAAAGAATGTGTCTCGTTACTGGTAAAAACTTCTCTAGTGCATGTTTCATGAAAGATTTAAGCCCCTTTTGGCAGCTATTTCGTTTGTTCACATTCTGTGAGAATATTTTTGATTCTTTACAATTTATATTTACTTAGAATGTGCATGAATATCACTTACCGCCGAATTTTTGACACATTGTGTGTTGAATGGTGAAACTCAACGCCGGGCTTTTGTCTTTTTTTATTGCAATAATGTAATATTTGGAGGAAATGAAATGTATATTTAAAATTTCTTCGCTCTAGTGTCGAAGCAAAGCACGGCGTTGAGTTCTGCCACTCAAAACGCTATGAACGAACACGAGGTTTTCTCTACCGATCCTGCTGTGTTCGAGATACAGCGTGAAACTGATTTATTTCTATTTTTTACATTATACAAAAGGCATACTATTAAGCTACAAATACTGAGAAAAAAATCAACAAAGGCTGTATTTGCCAATTTTCTTCAAGAATACAAATTCAAATTCTCAAATATCTGCTGAACCACTGAAAATCGGCAATCATACACGGGGGTAAAATGGATAGGTACTAAGATCCTCTACCCAAAGACAACCATTGATCTGTCGATCGCGTTACATCCTATATAAGTACCTGGAATTTTTACTTTTTGTTTAAAGCTACCAACAAAATTTTCCTGTAAAAGCATTTTTCCTTTACAACCATTAAAAAATTTAGCTGTGACGGCTTCATTGAACCGGATCATCCTGAATAAATGATGCCAAGTAATCTTGTTTACGTACAAAGCTATTTGCCATGGCACTTAGTGTTTAGGCTCCTTTTGGGATAATAAGACTGGCGGTTCCATGATTTTTACCTATTCAAGTAAATGGTAAATCTAAAGGCCTGGTAGCCCAGCGGCGCAGGGGCACAAGGGTGAGTCTAAACATGTTGTGGGTTCGATTCCCAGTAGGGGCAATGACTATATTTAATAATTTCATTTCACAAGGCAAAGCGGCAGTTTAAGTTAAGCCACTCAACACCGGTACCTCCGGAAATCAGCGGAAAGTGGGAAAAGGAAGTGGAAGGAAAGTGGGAGAAGGAAGGAATGGGAACAGAGTGTCTTAACCTAGGATCAATCAATCTCAGCTAGTGATGGGGAATACAGATTTAAGCTACAAAAAGTAAATGGTATGTACGTTTGGCAACTCCCCAGCTACGTCACTAGAGATACAGTGAGAAACTGTAAAAAAAAACATATATTTATCTCTATTTGTTGTATTCTATAATACAGGAATATCTTTTATAGTTTCTGGGCCCCAAAAATAAGATTACAGAAAAAAAAGTTATATTACCTAAGTGTTATTTATTATTTACTTTGGTTGGCTATCTAGAGTAATTCTGTAATTTATACCGCTCAACTTTCTAACTTCTTGTGAAAATATTATTCTATTGTTTGCGTCTATTCTTACAGAATCTCTAGTTCCTAAAATATATGATATATTTTCAGAGGTTTTTGTTCAACCAATATTCCTCTACAGTTATTCCATCCGTTTTTTTTTTCTGAGATTCCATTCGAAATTTTTTATCGATTGCAATGTCTTTAAAAGTGCTTGTATGTAAAAGCGCAATGAATATTTAATGATAATTAAAATTAAAATAAAAGTAGATACTAAAGTTAAAACGGAGTGTCTTGATACTTGACTTTAAAACTTAAACTGTTTTTTAAGTTGTTATCTTTTTCCTACGTCAAAAGGACAGTGGCTAACGTATAAATTTAAATGTATTTAATAAATATATTAATCAACTCAGCAGTTCGAATGTAAAATATTTACAAATAATGAAAATACAAAATACGTGGGCAAAATATAAATAATATATCCTTTGAGCGCGCACTTTTGTGGCTCGTGTCGTGTAAAAAGCTTTTAAATAATACAGAACCTCTTTAAAATAAAGTTGAGTGGACGGTTTTATTACATTTTTATGATTTGTATTGGATATTATTAGTTGGAGCACGAAGTTTTAAGACTACTTAGTGAATTTAGGCTTTAAATATTAAATAATGACATAATGTTGCAAGATAAAAGTTTAAAGGTTTATACGTTTTAGATTTACGCTGTTTCACATGCAATGCAAGGGTAGGCAGAGAGCAGGGGAGCGGAGTGTCTTAACACTAAGTTCCCTCTGCCTACCCTACTATGTGCGATATACAGCTGAAGTTTATTTAATTTATATTTTTAGCTTTATTATATTTATGAACATAATTTAATTGGTATTTAAAAAAAATGAATAAATCGATTATTTTATTCGATTGTTTCTCTGGTTAACAACATGACTTAAAAGTACTTAAATTATTAAAAAAATAATAATTAATTAAAAACTCAAGGACAATTTTTTCTTTTCTTTTCCATTCCACTATTCTCTATTCTCTATTCTCGTTTAACCGCAATGCAGGTGGTACGTCTTTAACCAGACATATTTCAGATTATATTGGCGCGCTCGTTGAAACATGTCGACAGTTTTAATCAGCCTCCGTCGAATGAATTCCTTTCATTGCAACCTACATAAAGGTATGAACAACTGAACAACTTACAAGTATGATTGGAATAGGAATAGGTTATTTGGATTTTCATTTAATGTCAATATTTAATATACATTTTAATATTTGATTATTTTTTATTTTACTTCGCTGTTTGGCTCATAGATCCAAGACTCCGTTATGCAAGCTTTGAACCAAAAAAATACTTGGAGATTTTACTAGAGTTTAGTAGAGGATACCACATCTTTAAAATATAAATAAAGATAAAAATATCATTTAAAATAAAATAAACAACCTGTTGTTCAGCTTATAAACCTTAAAAACGTAGCTTTACGATTTCCAGAGGCAAGTTGAAACAAAACAGAGGGGAGAACCGATCGTGCCTAAGCCGTTACAAAACAAATCTCTGTCAACTTGGACCATTTGAGAAGATTAAAAAGATATTTAACTAATCTGTTTTAGCATGAACCATTATAGTAGGCGTTGTATAAGCTGATGGTGAAATTTCGACAGGCGGTGTACAATTTTGAGCGTTTTTTAAAAATTGTGATTGATTTTTTTTAATTAAACAAAAGTAACAACGAAAAAACGGAAAAAAGAAAAAACGGAACCCTTATCACTTCTTAAGATCGCGTCGATGTATTAATATAAAATGAATAACAAATATTCCCGAAGAAAACATTAGGTCTTCTTTTATAAATTGTGCTTTTTGTTAGCGTACAATCTTGAAATTCATACGGAACCCTCTGTATATATTTTTTGGCCGATTTAGAAAATTATTAAATTTTATTATTTTAGTTGGAAAATGAAAATTATGCTAAGGACTGGAAATTATGTTTATTAACATTATATGGCAATAATTAAGATGCGGCATTGGGCTCCAATATCCATAGTAGCGCAGTACCTAATTCAACCCTTACAAAAAATAGAGAAAATGATCTAAAAATGTTAATAGAGTTAATGAATAATTTAATCCGAAATACAGGAAACTGTCAGACATAAAACATGGGCATTACAATTCTAAAATTCAGCAACAAGTGAGGCAATGATACCGGGAAGCCATTTCTCTCGGCGGTCAAATTAAATATTGACTCGTGTCCGAAACTACCGGCTTTCTTCCGCTATTTGATTGAATTACTTGAAATGTTTCCCTTAAACCGACGACCGTAAATACCCGAACGTGCCTCGAGGCCTTTTACTGTAAAACGAGATATAAAATACAGTGTTTACGTTTTGTATTAGTTAGTTATTTTCGCTATATCTAGGTTTTTAGAGGTGATTATATTTAAATTGTTTTTATCTCCTAATTCTAGGTAGACTAAATGGGGAGGTGAATTTTGTCACTAAAAATGCTGTGTGAATTGGTCGGAAAGTAGAGTGTTTTTACATAAAATTGATGAATTGATGATTTGCCGTTCTAGTTTTTTAATTTCTAAACTAGGCATTAAATTACAATGAAATCGTTACACTACAATGTAGGTATCTAACCTTGTAGTGTAACGATTTCCTATACATTTCAAAATGAAAAAAATAATAAGCTTACACTAGTATTTGTTGGTATTTTGTAAATTGGTATAATTAGGTGCTTACGTTGGTAATAACAGCATTCACTTTATAAAGCCTGGTATAAAATAGTAATTTGCGTAGTAAATACAAATCTGTGTTATTAAAGTTGAATTAACTAACTAGTGAAATATTTCTTGCCGTACAACGATAATTAGGCAGCCATTGTTGTATAAATTTTCCCAATAATTTGTAAGCAATTTCATGTTAGTATCCTTTTTTTAATCATAGCGCATATATTTTGTTTAGGTTAGGTTTAGCTGTGTTGGTTTCCAAAAAACTGCTGCATTTTGATTATTTTTAAAGTGTTATTCCACATTTAGGAAAGAAAATGCTTTTTAGAAAACCTATTAAAATTTTTACCTAACGGAATTTAAACCCGCGCCTTTAAGTCACCGTCCAAGCGCTTTGACCACTAAGTCATACGTTCTCATCAAGCTACGTCTAAATGCTTATACGCTTGTTACATCTTATTTATGTTGTTACCTAGAAAGCTAGGGAGAATTTAACAAAGATGCTATCTATTTACTTCACAGCTATATCACAATTTTTTTTTATTTTAAAGTATAAGTTTTTTATGGAAAATTTTATTTTTTTAACATACTTAGTAACAATAATAAAATCATCATCATCATCATCATCAACAGCCATCTTTTGTCCACTGCTGTACATAGGCCTTCCCCAATTCTCACTACCACACTCGATCCTCAGCTCTTCGGACCCATCCGCTAATAATATAATAATATAATATAATCATTTAATTACAATATTATATACCTATACTACAAAGGAGCTGCCACTGATGATTAACATATACCTATATTATTGCTTTCTAAGATCAAAGCGATGGAAATGATATTGACAAATGAAGAGAATCGATTCTTGACAAGACCGCGGTGTGTTACTAAGGCAAAAACGAGTCTAACGACAAAATAATCCTTTTTACATAATAATGAATTATGGAAAATTGACTTAAATAAAGTTTTTGCATATAAAATATGTTTAATTAGCATATTTATATGCTTTTTTATACTTTTCTAACTTTACTATAATATAAATATGTTTTAATATGTATGAGGCCACGGTAGCGCAGTGGCACAAGCGAGTGACTATAACCGCAACGGTTGTGGGTTCGATTCCCACACAGGGAATGAATTATTATTTATTAATATTTAAATTTCTTCGCTCTGCTAACAAGCTATAGCGTAGTCACTCAAAGCTAAGCTCCTTCTGCCTATCCTGCTACATTCACAAAACAACACAAAACTTTATTCTCACACTCGCACTATATTCATGTAAGTAAACAAAGGAAACCTATTATATTATATTTTTTTATCATGTGTAGATTGAACCCACAATCACCGCTTAAAATTGAAGTTACCTTGTTTTATAATTCTTAATTGCTTTTCTATAATTCTTAATTTCTACCAAATATGAAGCGTCATTAAGAAAGCTTGCGATTTTAAGATGGAATTGCTTACATTCATTATTCTAAGAA
This sequence comes from Heliconius numata, assembly GCA_016802625.1. NCBI lineage: Eukaryota > Metazoa > Arthropoda > Insecta > Lepidoptera > Nymphalidae > Heliconius > Heliconius numata. Next base: position 7,427 of record JAEBDU010014463.1, read on the forward strand.
TTCCTAACGGTGGAATCACGTTATTAAATGAAAATATCTGTCGTCGTTGCTCGTTCCGTTCTGATTAATTAGACTTATATGGGGTTCTCTTAATTAGACCATTAGGCTTTTAACGTCAGCTCTTCGTTTCCTTTTCTATATTGAAAATTTAAATTAGCTTCATGCTATATCCTGCACACATGACCATATTAATAAATAAATAATAATTCATTCCCTCGAGAGATTGAACCAACAATTGTCGTTTTATAGTCATACCCTTTTGCCCATACGCCACAACGGCCTTTTCTATATTGAAAATGAATAAATAGAATAATGCTTTTGATTAGATATCAAACCCAAACTATCTTGAATACAGACAGTTATTGTTACCCCTAAAGAAGGTGTTAACCTTTTTTAAGAAAATAATATAATAATACAAAAACTAGTAAGTAGAAAAGATATTCGCGTAGTACGTACAGGCTATTATAAAGTGCTTCCTTTATATACATGAAAGTAATATAATTATAATTGAAATTAACTTTTACAACTACTACAATTGAATATCTAGAATAGAATTCCATTTGCTATTTACCTTTTTAAACATAATTACTTTTTTTATATAGTAGGTACATATACTTTGTTAGCTAAAGAAAAGTTGCTACAATTTTTTAAGGCTTTATTTTTAAATGTACAATTAATTTTTTTTAGAAATAAATCAATTAGTCTTTTTATATACGTAAATGAGTCCTTCGCTGCTTTACTTGAATTTCGCCAGGTTAAGCTGAGACACAATTACATATGTATCTACATACGAGTATATGTACTCCTTCGACTATTTAGTAGATCAAGTTCGTAGTCGATATAGTAGAGTAGGTTTTGAACACAAAGCAATTATATACGTTCAGAAACATATATATATCTAATTGTTCTTCGACTAAGCGACTAATGGACATAGTGACGTGCTAACACCACAGTAACTGTAATAATATATTTAAGAAAAAATGGAATCAGCGTCATGCTGTATCCCGCATATAGCAGGATAGGCAGATTGAACGTTGTGTTAAGACACTCTGTTCACCTCTTCTGGTTTCTACCTTGACGCCAGAGCAAAGAAATGAAGATATTAATAAATAATAATTTCCGGTGATCCGAGTCGAACCCACAACCGTCGCATTATATTTACACCCTTGTGCACGTGCGCCACGACTAATGGGCCTACTTGATAATGTCTATTGTACCCAATGTTAATAACGGAGTAACAAATGAATATTTTAATGTTTTTACAAAGTAAAACTCAAGTACTATTAAGAACATTGATTTCTAACCTAATTTATATTGGAGCAATCAAAATATTTCAATGAATAGGTGTAAAGAAACAAAGACTCCGCGGTCAGCGCCGTCTGTCGCCCATTAATAACCTTGAAAACAATCGTGTACGTTTTGTGTGGAATTCAATTAATATCAATTTTGGCAACGTTCAAGCAACTCAATGGCTTGTATAGGTTGAAGCGATTTGTAATTATAAATTTATAAATTAGTTAAGCGTAATATTTTCTTCTTCTTTATAAGTATCGCGAAAATATTATATGAAAAGCCAAAAGAGGTACCTACTGCTATACAAAAATAAGTTTCGATTGTAATTACTTAGTACTGTTCTGTTCTTCGGTTGTGGTGGTCAGAACGTGCCCGTTGAGCACCAATCCCATACGAAGTTAATTGTAAAAGTGATGACATTACACTGAGAGAATGCAGTCGAAAGTCTAATCTGAACACAAAATCTTCTCATTCTGTCAAACACGAGCCAACCCCGCTATATTTCGGTTCATTATTAAATTTTAATAAATAATAAGTTAAAGATATCCGATAATTGTTTCAATTATTAATAATTGTAGCGACTGATAGTAAAACAATAAAACGTCGGTCAGTGCCATCTGTCAGCTATTAATAATTTCGAACCCGATAGTTGTTGGTTCGTGTGGAATCCAATTAATTTCACTTTAGGCCCGTTCGAGCCTTCAAAGGGGTTGGCATTTGTGAAGGTGAAATTTTGCGATAATGAGAACGAGAATAGTTTCAGATTTAAGCTGACTTTCCAAATACGATATGTACTATAATTAGATTTAATAATAAATGTATTTGTCTAATATAAGATTATTGCAAATATAAATTTATTTAAGTATTAATGAAGAAAAACGCTTTGGTGGTATTGTTAAGAGTTTGAGACGTATCTGACTGAGGATCTATTAACATCGATCATTTGATGCAACAATAATATAATTGCACTTTTAAAAAAGTTACTTATGTCAATATATGTAGAAAGACTATTTAAAACTTTGATTGTATCTCCTTGCAATTTTTTTTAAGTCATTTGAGTTTGACCTACTAATTAAAGAATATAATATCGTATTTAGTATAATTTGTTTACGATTCGAAAATCGGCGTAGAAGTTGCAATATATAATCAAGTAATAAAATAATGCTATACTCATATTTTATTCGTATCTTTCAATTCAAGACCTTCACGACTACGCTTCCTTTTACAATTCTTTATTGGATTAAAATGTGAGAAATATCGTTTCAATAAAGTTCCAAGAGTTCCTTCTATTGACTTAATTGTCACTAGATCAAAGAAGTCTATTAAAAATATATTTCATAAAGAAAACTATCTCTTCTCAGGCGTATTTAAAATAGCACTAAGTATCTAATATTCTTCTATTATTTTTTCGTAATCTTGGTTATCTATAATTTTTTGATAGACTTATTTTTAATATTTAAAAGATGCTACATTTTTTTAAAGGAAACCCACAAATATCTTATCTTAGGTAATAATTTAACAATGACAATAAAAAACAGAATTTACTTTATGTTCCTTACTTTAGACTGACTCACCTGTTATAGCCCAAAGTTCTTTCAGGCACTCATCCCTTGACCTCTGTATCGCAGTCCTCTTCTTCACCTCAGGTCCTGACTCCAAGTATTCAAATAGTACAGCACCAACCAACACATATACCACTACTAATATAACCAATCCTATTTGCGTGCAAGCTGCGCGTGCGCAACTCGCTGTTACACGTCGTAGTAAACCCGGCCTATCCCGTCCATCTAACGACACTACGGATGACATTTTAGTTTTAAACACGGATATATTTGACAGTCTCCATTTTTAAATAGTTTATGTTTAATAAATTATTGTTTTAAATGTTATAATTTACTTTAAGTTTAGAGTTTTGAGTGCGTTTCATCTGAAAAGAAAAAAAATGTATATATATTACTTATATAATATTACTTATATTACTATAATATTCCTTATATACACAAAAGCTGATTGTGCAGTTTTTTAAAAACGTCTCTGATTACATCAAGGTGGATTTAATCAATTAGATAGATTGAAAAGCCTAATGAAAAATTTCGACAATAAACAGCAATACAAAAGAATATGTTTACATTAGCACAACCATTTGAATAACATACCTGCCCAATTTATTATAGTTACTCAATAATGGTTTTAATTATTCATTTACATTTACTGAACACCTAACAACAAAATATTATTAGATGTCACTCCACCCTTTCCTCAAATGGTTGTAGAAAACATTTAAAAAAATGTTATTAAAAAAAACTAAGTTTATTACTTACTTATTATTATTATAACGTATCATTTAATTATTAATACACTAAAATTACACTTATGACAACTTTCTTAAGCCATTATCAACTAAAACTATAAATTGAAAACACAACATTTTCCACCTTTGTTTTTACTAGTTACTAGTTTTTAACGAAGTATATATTTTCATATCAAGGGAAAAATTCGCTGTGCCAAGTTCGTAAACTTGTAAGCTCTGTGCCGCGAGACACACAGCCGCGAGGGCGCGCAAGGTTGCACTGAGGCATTCCCGTTCAAACCTACAAACGGTTTTCCACAGTTTCTTCTACAGACTTTATGTTCGTGGCGCAAACCTGCGGGAAAGCCGTTTCCACGTGGTTAATCCCATTTATTTTATCATGCTAGTGACATCTCTTGGGTGGTCGGTAAATTTAAATAGCGCCCTCTGTTGTAATATATTATAAGAATGAAATGAAACGTTTTGTTAATGCTTTTACCATAAAAATTACATTAGCTTAAGCAATGAAAATAAAAAGTTTTTATGTATTGAAATAAACTAAAACATAATTAAGAAAAATAAAAGATAATCTTTAGATTAAATTTGCTATGTTATTATTAAGCAATGTGTTTTTCCTAAAAAAAATGTTTTATTTATCTACTTACAAAATAATTGTATTATTACAAAAATATTAATTATTGA
>JAEBDU010014476.1:0-14919 GCA_016802625.1 Heliconius numata
TTAAAATGTGAATACAATGACTATTGTGCTCGGTCCCGCGCAGCGCAACGAAATGGTGGCACTACTTTCATTATCTTTGTCTCTCAAAGAAAATAAGCTTATCGGCAGAGCGGGCCTGCCCGTCGGTCAGTTTACTCGGTTCGTAAAATAAATCTTATTTTATATATTAATATTTATTAAAAATGTTGCGATATTTAATTGCAATAATATGTTTTGGCGCGATATCCGGCAATGGAATGTGGGTGGTGAAACCTGGGCCCAAATTTCCACCGACCAAGGGTGAAGTCTGGCCGAAAGCCCAATATGAGTCAAAGAAAGACACTTTTTATACTTTCAACCCTTCAAATTTTAAAATCGAGGTACGCTGCTGTTTTTATTACAATATTAATTTGTTGAAATTATTGATTTTTAGTAGGTAAGTTAAGAGAGGGCGTTGTGCTATTTTTTTTAAGTAAATAATTTACTCTACAATAATGAAGACTTGATATTGTTATTATAAATTTTGGCTTAAAGATATATAATGACTAATAAATTATTTACATTAAGAATAAATGTGTATTTATATTATTAATATTTTTATTTCCTCGCTCTAGTAAAGAGGCAAAGCGCTGGGTTGAGTTCCGCAACTCAACAAACAATGTCTTATTACGCAGTATTCGGCGGAAAATGCGGGATGGAGTGTCTGTCTGGATGTCTGGTAGGCACTGGGAGCCTAGTGTTAATACACTCACTTTTCGCTCAATTCTGGAGGCATTGCGTGTTGAGTTCTGCCACTCAAAACGTGTCTTAACATTCAGAGTTCAGAGGATTTCGTGTCATATAGGGTGAAGCCGTTTTTTTTTATTTTAGGTAACCGGTCACAGCTGTGATATTCTGATCAACGCAATCAGCCGATACTCCTACGTTTTGAGGAACAAAAATGGTATTAGATTTCCTGAAAGAAAATTACTCTCACGTCGACGACGAATAGCAAACGATTTATACAAAGGAGCCCTCCTAGATCTAAAAGTAGACCTTACAGGACCATGTGATGAATACCCTTATCTTGATATGGTTGAGCAATGTAAGTATTATTTCCACCTTCGTACTCTGTGGGACAGGTTGCGATGGTGGTAAGTTTGATTCCTACTCGGGGGAATTAAGTATTTTTATTTCCCCGCTGTGGGAGACGAAGTGAGGCTTTAAGTACCGCCACCCAAGTCAACCCCCAATGTCTCGAATTCGGGCAGAACACCGTGTTTGACCTCTGGCTATATTGCGAAAAATTAGAAATGTATTTTACCGACCATTTGTACTAGTGACCCGGTCGCAACTTCAGAGTTTGAGTATTGACGACGACGACGACGACGACGTTGAGTATTTACTGTTCTGAGTGTTCTAATAACTTTATCTTCTTTTCTTCTATATTTAGTTAAATCAATAAAACAGTAATTAACAGAATACTTTATATTGATCAAAACATTAAATGTTAAGAGAAGCTTGCCAAGCTCGCGGCGTTGAGCTCCGCCACTCAACAGAGTGTCTTAACACTAGGGTCCCTCTGCCTACCCTGCTGTTTGCGGGAAGCTTGCCAAAATGCACAATCGCACAGACAAACAGACAAATACATAATACGATAGGATCGCCTCCAAAGATAGTCAGTGGGGCTGTTTGTTTGTCCTGTCCTGTTCATAATATAGGAAATACGCGATGATAATAAAATTTATGAATAAATAATTAATAATGTTTTAACGTTTTTCTAGATAACCTCAAAGTGCTTGTTGACCGCGATACTAAGTATTTATTCTGTTCAATCACTGATAATACATACACATATAAATAATAACATACTTGAGAACCTTTGTTTTTTTTATATTATTGTTTAAAAAGTCAAAAGATTATTTGAGTAAGTGCAACAATAGCAAATCAAGATTTAAGAGATTAAGAATTAGAAAAATTGTCTTAAGCTTAACACTAAATTCCCTTTGCGTTCACTGCTATCTGCGGGGTATTTTAAATGATACACTAGAGTAGGTGTCCTGGCGTCATCATAAGAAACTCTCTTCACATAATAACTAATTAAAAAGATGACATATTACTCTAGAGGTTGTGAATACTTTTTTTAAAAAAAATATCTTTACATTTTTTTAACGTGGCAGACGATGTGAACCTAGTGTTCATTTCCCAGTCCCGCCACTCAACACGTCTAGAACTCAATTCCTCTAGAACTGGGCAAAAAATGGGGAACGGAATGAGAACGGAGTGTCTTACTACTAAGTTCCCAGGCTTCTAAAAAAATCTCGAAAATGACACTGCCCACTCACTCACTACACACTCGAATATATTTTAGATCTTGACATTAATGCTCGACGTTAAGTATCGCGACTCTCCGTTCAATGTTACTCTTTAGATAAGTAGAGAATTGAAGGCTGTACCACTCGAGTCTCTTCTAAAATAGAAATAACTTTTAAACATATGTTCCTGAAATTTAGTTTAATATATCTTTAGTGTTTTACATAAAAAATACTTAATATGTAAAATATTTTTAGACGATCTTACAATTTCACGAACTTCGAGATTGAATAGTACATCAGTATGGGGAATATTACGTGGCCTCGAGACGTTCGCTCAGCTTTTCTATATTTCTGACGACCGTAATGTAAGTAAAAAAAAACATTCATTGGTTTCAATCGTAGGGCAGGTATGGGTTCGATTCTCACTCGAGGAAATATTTCATACTTTTATTTCGATCTGGTATCGAGGCATTAGCCCCCTGTCTGCCTTGCTAAATATGCCTAACAGTGTGAAGCTGAAAAAAATTACATTCGATTAACGAGCTCATTTAAATTACTCAATACCAGAGAGAGACCTTCAATAAATTTTTATATTTTTAAAATAAAATATAATTTCATTATAGTTTACTTTTACACCTTTTCAGGAAATACGCATTAACACTACGGTAATAAGTGATTTCCCTCGCTACAAGCATCGGGGCCTGTTACTAGACACTTCGAGACACTACATTTCAGTGTCTAACATTTTAAAGACATTAGACGCGATGGAAATGAACAAAATGAACGTTTTCCACTGGCACATTGTGGACGACCAGAGTTTCCCGTACCAAAGCGAAAAATTTCCCGAATTGAGGTAACTTATAGGAGTATTGCAATAAGTACTAAGGTAAAAAATAAGTACTAACGTAAAAAATAGCGCAGTGGAGTATTGTCTGACTGTAAACCTAACGGTTTGACTCATATTTTGTTCTTTTCTGTTTTATTTTCACGTTGTATCCTTCACATAGCAAGGTAGGCAGAAGGAACTTAGGAACCTATTATAAAATAAAGTTAGTTTAGCTTTCCGCCATTGCGTGTTGAATGACGAGCACTCAACGCCGAGCTTTGTCTTGTTACCAGAGCGGAAAAAAAATATGATTCCATTCCCCCGAGTGGGAATCGAACCTATAATCGTCGCGTCTACTGTTTACAGCGTTTATGTTTAATATATAATAAGTATTAAAAATCCTATTGGTGAAGATTCACGGTTTTAATTCGATTCAAAAAGCTTGCAAAAATATATTCGACTAAAGAATATTTTAAATGTTATTTTGTACATTTAGCAAGATTGTAAGTTACATCATGAATAATTATAATTGAAACTTATTTATTATTAAATAGTTATAATTTTAATTTTAATTTAATTAATTATATTTGAAACTTATTTATTTATTATAAAAAACTTCTGTTACTAGTGGAATATAATGTCATTATTATCAGTAAAAACTTTGGTATGTCACTGTGTGGAAATTTTAAATATGCAAGCAACGGTATTTTTTGTTCGTTACCTAAAAAATATAAACAGCGATGCATGTGAAAAATTTAGGTCTTATATGTAAGTAATGTTAAAATAGGTATGTATTATTTTTAAATGAAAAAAATAAGCATAAGCCGGATTAATCGCAAGTAATTATTTTAAGTTAAGTTTGTATATTAAGTTTTTTGGAAACCCGACGTTTCGAATATTCTACAGTGGTCCGTGGCCAGGGGTAGACTGAGGTGATATTTGTCATTGTCACAATTATAATGTTGATGATATAATTATAATTTCAAACAACGATTTCTTAATTGCCTCGCGTATGGCCCTGGATTCTTGCAGCATGAGCTGACTGTATCTTGCCCTCTGATATGATGGCTTTGAGACTTCAATGATTTTATGAGTAGGTGAAGCTCAGGAGGTAGAAACTTTCCAGCCGTCCTCTCTATTGAAATTAGGATATTTTTGTATTTGTTGAGATCTGCCACTCAACACGCAATGCTTCCAGAATTCGGTAGAAAGTGGGGAACGGAGTGTCCTAACACGAGGTTCCCTCTGCCTACCCTGCTATACTGCTATACCCTGTATACATTAAAATATTGTAGTAAATGCATGCAAATAATGTGTTCCCAGTGAAATGGGTGCGTACCATTCGTCGATGGTGTACACGAAGGAGGACATCGAGAATATAGTGCAGTACGCCAGAGACCGCGGCATTCGAGTCATACCTGAGTTCGACGTGCCGGGTATGGTATTTGAATTATAATATTATGTATAATTTGTAAGAAAAATCATTACGTTGGTTTCTTATTTGGCTATTATATTGAGGCTGTTGCAGCGTACCAATACAAAGGTGTGATTCTAAACTGGACGGTTGTGGGTTCGATTCCCACTCTAGTAAATGAAATATTTAATCATTTCATTTCTTCGTTAGAATCCCAGGTTCTCTTCGCCTATCCTGCTATACAGTACGGGATACAGAGAGAAGGCTAAAAAAAAAGATCGCGACAAATTGAGAAACTACTTCTTTTTTTGAATGTCGGTTAAAAATAAATAGGCCTTGTTTATTAGCAAAATGTCTTTTACAGGTTTTTGTCTTTATGTATATAGTCTCTAAAGATTCCGCAGTGGCGGACTAACCCCGTCGGAGGCCCGGGGCGGTGTCGTTAAATGAGGCCCCTCTCCACCAACCACACGCGTATAAAAAAATTTTATATATCAAATTTTTTTTTGATGTACAAATTAGTGTGTATGCTTACTTACTTTACATATTGTAATTAATGTTTGAGTTAGACTTGCATACACATACAAAAATAAAATAGGGGAGAGCGGGGCTAAAAGTTACCGAGGTAAGTTGTTCCGATAGAAATAATTTCGCGGGGAAAAGTGATAGGAATATTTAGTAAACATATAGTGAAATGCAATGTGATAGCGCACCCATGGCCATCATATTGAACAATCCAGTGGCACCCGATACCAGTGGAATAGCACACGGGTGTCGTTGGTGCACGATTGTAAATATTTTCGCATTTGATATTTTTGGTCTGTCTCACAAATTTTAACGATTAGCCTCGAGTATTTTAGTGTTTCTTTTACATATATTATCTACTATTTCGGAACACTATTTGTAAATTATTTGTGTTTTTCCTAATCTTATTTATATTAAATTTTTTTTCAACACGTGTTTTTGGGGCTAGATGTTCCCTTTTTTTGGGGCATGTTGTGACCTCGGAAAACTTTCGCTAATTCATTTGTACCCATAATGGGATGTAAATATTGTAATTTTTCATACTAAAAAGTATTGTAATTTAGTAATATGCGGACTTATGCTCGAAAATCAACTCGAGGTTATGTGTCATATGAGTTGATGCAAAAAGCAGCTGAGGTAGTTTTGAAAGATTGCAAGAATAAGATAAAAACTATTACCAAAGGATTACATATACATATTGAGCGCGAAAAGATAAAGCTATAAAATCTTTGTTTATTAGTTTGGTTTAACAAAATTAAAATAAGTTTTATTTTATATAAAATTATCTTTTACTTTTTAGTTCGTTGTTTTTCGGTTCAGTTTTTTTTTGTTCAAAATTAATTCTTTTTACGATTTTAAGTGATAAGTAACCTTAAAAGGATACTTTTTAAATGAGTGTTGGTTGTGGTGGTAGTGGTTGTTAACGAGTGGCATCTGTTGTGATATGTAAAACTTGACTCAATTAGGTATTATTTTTGTGGAAACTAACATTTTGGTATATTGACAAGAAAATACATAAAAAAATATTCGGGCGAATTGGGAACCTCTCCCTTTTTTAAAGTCGGTTGAAAATGAAAACATATTTTTTGAGGTTGGTTGAAAAGAAATGCAACGATGGGGAATCTTACTTCTGACAATAATTTTAACAAAGTTTTCCCGTGTAACTATTCCAGTATAATTAACATTTACCAAAATAAAAACAAATTTTCTGAATTTTGACTAAATTTTATAATCGGAACCTAACCAAATTTTCATCAAACTATCCTTGAAGTTTGAAAAATTATTGGAATCGGTTAGCGTGATATTGAGTTATTCGTCATTTTGTCGCACACATACCAATATAAATTTAATACTTATGTGATTTTCTCATAGATACCAATTGTCAAAAATAGAATTTAAAAAAATTGGTTCCCACATGGTAAGCACTACCTTTCAAATAAAAAAAATCATCAAAATCGGTTCACCTAATCAAAAGTTATGAAGTAACATACATTTTCTTACAGAAGTCGGTTAAAAAAGATTTGCTTTTGCGCCTGGTGATTATTATGATACTGTTGATTATTCCTTAAATAAACAGGCTTTGTTCGATTATTTATTGTTTTTTATTGTGCAAATAATAGCTTTAAAAAATATGGTAACAATTTACCCCGGTCTGTTAACAACTTGCCCCAAATCGGGGTAAGTTGTTACTTTCCGACTTCAGTCACAAAAAAATTCATAATAAAAAAGTCTTACAAAGAATACCCCAAATTACTGTTTTAATTGCAAGTCTAGATATGTAAGTTCAATTTGATTATATTGTAAAAATACTGAAATCAAGTATTCGTAGCAATATTTGAGGTTAAAAAAAAATCGGAACTTTTGGCCCCGCTCTCCCCTACTAAATATCAAAAGAACATGTTACAAAGACGAATTGGGATAACAAAAGAAGCTATGATCCGTCTAAATAACGTAAGGAAGAAAAGAGGAATTTGTATGAAAACCGAAATAAGAATGGTGGGAGCACTGATATTCTCTATTACTACCATTTGATAGAGAGGTACATACAGGTGGAGGCAGATCATCTGCTCTAGATGTAAAACCTGATCATTCTCAAATTCATTGTAAATTTCTACCAGATTATCTAGTACTAAAGCCAGAGCGTCATTTGTAGCTTCCATCATAAGCTTAGTTCCAATATAGATAATAATTTATCATCATGAGCTAGTTCACACGCTATAGTAATATTAGTTCCGCGTATAAAATAAAATAGACTGAGATCCCAGGACCCTAGTAGACCTACGTCATTTTAGTAAAGCTGAAATTTTGAAGATTAATAGTATAATAAGTAGGTAACAGTGTATGCGTACTTGAAAGTGAGGCCCTTTCAAAGATAGCGCCAATTTAAGGTACACGCTCACCTACGTTAAAGTAAAAACGCTCGTATTTAAATATGTTTTTGAGAAAAATGTAAAAAAAAAATATATTTATTACCCTGGTATAACCATTTACGTAGGCTTTACTCTTGCCAGACGTCCTAAAGATTGTTTAATATTGGGACAAAATACGTATACTTCTTCTACTTCTTCTTGGCAATAATCCCGTGCTGAGGGTTCTTTTGGAAGAACGTATTCGCGACGGCCAGATCAGACGCAATATAGGTTTTCAGAATATTTTCAACAAAAAACAACCATTTCGATAGACGGTATAGCAAGTAGAACCTCTTCATTCTGCTTTCAGAATGACTCTTTTTTGGACACGCTACAGCCGGCCTGCGGCGCATAGGCACTAATTTAGTTTGTAGTTACGCCTTCAATCAGCACCCTTATACGCATCAAGCTATTGCAGCGACTATCAGCTTCAAGAAGCTCTTCAGAAAGAACTGCTGCCACACCGTTTTTACCTTAGGGTGACCCGGTGTATATAAGGCGGTAACCCTGTCCGTTATTGCGAGGCTTATTGCCCTTCCAGCAAGCTTCCTTGAGAAAAGCACACTGAATCCGAAGTCTTATAAGTACATCTGCGAGTTCTCTGCATCGTCCGGTTAGAAAGCCAGTATTCCACGTTGCAAAGCGGAGTTCCTGTCTGGGCACTAGCGTTTTAAGCGGTGTTCGTACTTGACACGTTGTTGCGTTCCATATTAACGGCGGATGACGGTTTTTAAATGGAGCAACTGCCATTTGACTTCCAAAACCACTTTGAAAAATTACGCTATAATTTTACATATATTATTTATGGACTATTTTAAGAGCCCTTATAAGCACCCAAACCGATCTGAGGGCTCAATCATTCTCCCAGATAGAGATGTACCTTTATTTTGCGCTACTTCTGGAAGGGCCCCACTTTCAGGTTAGTGAGTACGCAAACTTTTATAAAATGACGTCGGTCTGGACGCCCTAGGAACTTGAAGTAAAAAACTACGAAACTGGAACCACATGTAACCTAAATGGACATTAGAAAGATAAAAGTAATTTTAATTAATATAATGTAAACTACCGGTACAGGCTGCACTAATCCTTGTACTTATTTGTTTATAGGAGGCCCCCTCCAACCTCAAACTTCCTCTTAAGTAGATACTATGCGTTTTTTCAAGGGCTTATTTAGGATTTCATCAAGGGAATTTGCACCATTTGGAGGCCGCCCTGGACCCGAGGCCCGGGGCGGACCGCCCCCGCCGCCCCCCCCTTAGTCCGCCACTGAGATTCCGCCAAAAGATCTGTGTTATTTTTATTTAAATTTATATTGCTACGCGTTTATTAATTATTCCTAGGATTATGAGTATTATTACACTAAGGTATTGCGCAACACAATGACTATTCAATTGTATACCTATATTATAGTCCAGGGGTTCCCAACCTGTGCGCCGTGGCGCCCTAGTGCGCCATAGAAAGTAAAAAGGGGCGCCGTGAGTTGTTCCTAAATCTAAAATCGGAAATCTCAAAATCTCTTGAGAAACTGTGCGGAGACCACCAAGCTCAACCGACACATTGAATTGACTAAGAACTGTCGTACTTTATTATTCTTATGTCTTAATTGTAATTTTCTCATTTAAATTCAAATTCAAAATATTCTGTATTCAAATAAACTATAAAAGCACTTTTGAATCGTCGAATGTACATGTCAACAAAAAGCTACCACCGGTTCGGCAATAAATAGAACTCAATTTCATATTGTGGATGTTTTAATTTTTGATCCTATTTAGGTATAGGTATCTATTTCTTTCGACTGTTTCTTTTTGTAATAGCGAACTAACTTGGGTAGGGCGCCGTCAAAAATACCAAACTTGTAACTGCGCCGCGAGATGAAAAAGGTTGGGAACCCCTGTTATAGTCTATGCCCGTCCGTATAACCCTTACTTAACCTATCTATATTTTTTTACAATTATATGTAGTTATAAAAAATAATCCCGTTGATTATAGGTTTGATTTTCTCTTGGGGTAGTTAATTATTTTTATTTTCCCACTTTGGTAGACAAAGTGCGAAGGTGAGTTCTGTGACTCAAAACGCAACGTCTCGAATTCAGATTTTAGATGGATTGCGAAGAGCAGAGTGTTTAGATAATAAATTCTCTCTGGTTACGTTGCTGTAAGTGAGATAAAGCGAGAAACTAAGTGATTTTTTCTTTAGTTAGTAAGTTTTTTTAAATAAAGAAAACTGTATTTCTTTTGATTTTAGGCCATACAACGTCATGGGGCGTAGCATATCCGGGTATTCTGACACAATGCTACAACGGAGACAAAATAATCGGTACGGGACCGATGGACCCCACTAAGAATATTACTTACAAATTACTTAGAGATTTATTCCACGAGGTGCAGACTTGGTTCCCGGATAGATACTTCCATGTTGGTGGTGATGAAGTCCAGCTGGATTGTTGGTAAGATTTTTGGTACTATTTTTTTAGGTTTTGAATAGGCCATGATGACGCAGTGGTATGGCTGATGATGGTATACGTGATTCGGGGAAATGATTTGTTTTTATTATTATGATAAGACAGAGCTGCGTTTCGTTTCGTCTCTGAGCACGTAAAGTCGCAAATTGCGTTACAAAAACAAAAGAAGGTAATTTGTACCTACTTTCTAAGTCTGTTCGCTGAAAAAATATATATTATAGCAGAGATTGACGAAATAATAAATAGGTATATAGGTGTGATTAGATTAATTAAATGTGATGTTTATGGGTTGATATCCCATTGGAACAAAATATTTTTACTCAATTATAAGTGTAATCTAATTTCAACCTCTTAACGTGTAAAAAGTGGGAAAAAAAAAAATCTTAAGATAGTACCAAAAAAAATTGTATTTTTATTTCTTAAAAAAATATATATCCAACAGGGAAACGAATCCAGCGATACAAGAATATATGAAGAAAAATAACCTGACGTCATCCATGTTGCATGCCATGTTCATGAGGAGGGTCATACCGCTGCTGGCGAACAACTCCAAACCTATTGTGTGGCAGGTATTTTACTACGATATTATGAAATATGCAAGATTTTTTCCCAATTTCACGCTGTATCCCGTATATACAGGGTGGAAGAGGCAGCGCTCCTTTTCCTGAAACTGCATATAGGGTAAAATATTTCAAACCCAGAATTAAAAAAAATAATCAAGGTACCTCAACAGTGTGGACGTAGGATTTTTTTTTCATTTCACGATTTTTATCCATACCTGTATTTCGTGTCACGCACACATACGTATGCGACGTTGCCGCTTTGACAGGTAAGTGTGTGCGTGCCTATGTTATACTTTACAAGTGGCGTTTTATTTTAAAACGATAATTTTATTATTTATTTTGTTTGAAAAAATAACTTTTTCATTTTTGGGAATTATTTTTTTTCTGAATTATATTAGGCTTTTATAGAGTAGTTAAAACTGTGTTTTCATTTAAAGTGGTGCTGACAATTCCATCCTGTATAGCAGGGCAGGCGGAGGGAATCTAGTGTTAGGAACGGTAGGGAACGAAGCTTAATAGGGCAAGTTATTAAAAAAACGTGTAGTGCAGGTTCAAATGTTACCATGGTTTTATTTGGAATTGTAATATATTCATAACAATAATGTTATAAATATGTTAATAAAACCATATAGTATTTTCTTTTATGCGCAATTAATAATAAAAATATGCTGTTGTAAAATATCTAGGTATATCAAAATAAACAACACATGAGCACAGAGCACAATAATAATAGTTAATTAGAGGAACTAATGAATACGTACGTACAATGTAAATGTATGTTAGAAAATACATCGATTATATAAAATGAATCATGAATTCATGATTTTGTTATACAGTATTACAGCAGGTTAGAGTTGCCTCTCGCACTTAGAAAGCTTTCCTCTATAGATGGACTGTCCAGCACAAAGTTTTTTAATTTGAACCAGCAATTCCTAAGATTAACGCATTCAACCAAACGAACTTCTCAGCTTTATAATATTATGTATAAATAATATATAGGTTACAGCTAAAAGTATTTTTCAGGAAGTATTCGACGAAGGTGTTGCCCTTTCACGGGATACGCTGGTACAAGTGTGGAAGTATAATTGGATTAACGAAATGATAAATGTGAGTATATTATACACTAATTACTTATATACTTTTGTATATTTTAAGTGACCCAAACGCGGCTTCACCCGCTGTTTTATAATATTATAGCCAAATTACATACATAATGTTAACATAAATTGTAGCCTATATGTTCTTCTGATGTATACTATGATTGAAAATTTCACTTAAATTTGTTCAGTAGTTTTTGCGGGAAATTAGAATAAACATTTATTAACGTTTATAATATTAATCAATCAAAAATATAATAGGTAATGTCATAGATTTCATCTCCACAATTGGCTAATCATCTAACGTCTGGAATTCGGGCGGAAAGAACAGAACGAAGTGCCATAACACTAGGTTGTTTCTACGCATGAGTACCTACACCACGTGAGAAAATGCGAGAAATTTATAAGAAACAAGCTAAAAAGATACAATTAAAGGAAAAATTTATATTTTCAGATTCTCTACGCGGGGCACAAATTAATATTCTCGTCTAAGTGGTACTTGGACGCGCTCGGCTCGGAGTGGACTCACTACTACACGGCGGACCCGCGCGAGATGGTGAACGGCGTGCTGCGGAACGAGACCCTGCTGGGGAATATCGTGGGGGGCGAGGCGTGCATGTGGGGGGAAATGGTGGACGACAGGAATGTTATTAATAGGTTATTATTTTGTGTTATTAATAGGCATGTACTTATAATTATTATAATTTTATGCGTAGAGTTTTACAATAGAATTGTGTTGATTCGATTAATATTTATTATATAAGACCGTATGACGTCATAGTACCATATTAGTACAATACAGAGGAAAAAAATTAACACTTTAATATGATATTTTAAAAAAATATATCGTATTAATTAACCACAATAATATTGTCTCGTGGCCAGTCATAGAGAGGGACACAAATTGTGACTGTAAACGCGACAGGCTTCCCACTCGAAAAAATTAAATAGGTACTTAATATTTTCATTGCTTCGCTCTGGTGTTGAGGCAAAGCGCGGAATTGATTTCCACCACTCAACACGCAATTCCTCCAGAATTCGGGGGAAAATGGAGAACGGAGTCTTAACACTAGGTTCCGTCTGCCTCCTCTGCTGAGTGCGGGACACAGTGTGAGGCTAATTAATAAAACTAACATTTTCTGTTGGCTTAGTACCTAAGCTATTTCAATTGTATATTTTTAGATGTATTCTCAAATATATGGTAAAACATTCAATTCCAGAGTGTGGCCTCGCGCGAGTGCAGTCGCAGAAAAGCTGTGGAGTCCGCTAATCGGGGATGGACGACATATCTCCTCCATACCCGAGCTCGTGTACCACCGCATCGAGGAGCATTCCTGCAGGATGCTGCGACGGGGCATTGATGCGCAACCGCCTTCTGGACCTGGATTCTGTTTAGTTTGAGGCTAAAGTGTATTGTTGTGGTGCTTGTTTTGATGATTATACTTGTATTCGTTATACTAAGTTTTTTTTCTTTTCAATTTTAAGTAATAACGTTTTCTAAGTAAGAATCGAACTCGTTATTTCTGTCACAAGCACTGTTACTGGAACTGTGTCAGAATAATATGTAGTGAATAAATGAGGCTTGATAAAAAATATCTCTATTTCATTAAAAGAAGTTGTGATTGAATTTCAGAACTTGCAATATTTTTATTAAATATAATATAGTAGGATATGCAAACACTACAAAAACTATTTATGTAGAACGCCCTAAGAAACTTAACGTGGATGGTCAACCACCATGTGGTCCTGGGTTGTCTTGTTTAAGTTAAATGTCTTTTGAGGCTTATATCGATACTTGATATAATTGATTGTCGTTTATAATATAATACTAATTTTATATAACTTTTCTTAAATTTTAATGGACTGACTGAAATTCAATTATCTTAAAGAGTGACTGGATTGTTACTAAATTTATTTTAGGATATTAAATTAATACGGCTTAATACCTCTAATTTCTCGAATATCATCATCATTTGACTAACAATAATGTTTTCAGAAAATGAAAGATTTTTTTAAATTTCATTAATAAGATATTCTGAATGTTTCAATTTTATGCAGAATATAGTATAAAATTATTTTTGTTATTGCCAAAATAAGCACCCATTTAATTGTACATAAAATGTTTATGTCTACCTTTATCTTTATTAAATTGTGAACTAATTTGTTTTATTTTTATAATGCCTTTCAACAATTTTATAATTCTTTACTTATATATAATACTAATAATTTTAGCAAGAATTCATAACATATAATTATTAAAAAAATGAAGTGCTATGAGAAGTTTTACTGTACCTAAAGTAATCCCCCTTAAAGAGGAAAGAAGGGACAGAGTATTCTAACATTAGCCACATCGCTACCTAGTGCTTACTCTTTTATATGCATAAAATGCACCTACGCAAAAATAAGAAGGATCATTTCGTTCTATCTACAAAAACATTTGCAAATAAAATATATTTTTATAGCCACAACCACTAGGACATTTCGCCCTGTACTCCCCTCGCTCGCTAGAATACGCACTAAATAAAAATTCTTCCCTTGACCGTTAATAAGTCAAGAAAAAAGTTTACCTTTATGAGGCCAGCCGTGGCGCAGGGGCATAAACAACAAAGTGTGACTGTAAATGCGACTGGTTGTGGGTTCGATCCCCACTCGAGGAAATGAAATATTTATTAAAATGTATGTTTCCATTTCTTCGCTCTGGTGTTGAGGCGAAGCGCGACGATGAATTTTGCCATACAAGCAATGCCTCCAGAATTCAGCGGAAAGTAATATAGCGTGGAGGTAATTTGTTTGTTTTTTAATTTATGTCCTTATCTTCCTAAATAATTTTCTGCACTTGCGACGTTTCTTTTAATTAAAGTATAAAGAACCCATTTGTACATTCGTCACTCATTTGTTTTTGTTTGTATAGGTGTGTTCCCAATTCATATTGACCGAAAAAGTATATGGTGAATGTAAGAATACTTTCCAATATTTAAATAATATTCTACTGACATTTTAAATTGTAAGACAACTATAATTATGTTTCAAAATATATAATAAATAAATAATGAACCGTTTTTTTAAAAAGAATCTAATAGCCTGGCTCTAATAACAAGGCAAGGCGCAGCGTTTAGTTCCGCCACTCACCACACAATGCCACTAGAATTCAGAATTGAATGGTGAACGGAAGCGTCTTAATGGAAAAGGCTTTATACGATCCGACGAGTGGAAATCAATATAGATAACAGTGAACTATTTATTATAACAATATATCAGCAATTTTTTGAAGATTAGACCTAAAAGAATTAAAAAAAAACCATCACACTTACACGTCATACAAACTTTATTCAAATAACACAATGTAAACGT
>JAEBDU010014477.1:0-11293 GCA_016802625.1 Heliconius numata
TTAAAATGTGAATACAATGACTATTGTGCTCGGTCCCGCGCAGCGCAGCGAAATGGTGGCACTACTTTCATTATCTTTGTCTCTCAAAGAAAATAAGCTTATCGGCAGAGCGGGCCTGCCCGTCGGTCAGTTTACTCGGTTCGTAAAATAAATCTTATTTTATATATTAATATTTATTAAAAATGTTGCGATATTTAATTGCAATAATATGTTTTGGCGCGATATCCGGCAATGGAATGTGGGTGGTGAAACCTGGGCCCAAATTTCCACCGACCAAGGGTGAAGTCTGGCCGAAAGCCCAATACGAGTCTAAGAAAGACACTTTTTATACTTTCAACCCTTCAAATTTTAAAATCGAGGTACGCTGCTGTTTTTATTACAATATTAATTTGTTGAAATTATTGATTTTTAGCAAGTTAAGAGAGGGCATTGTGCTATTTTTTTTTTAAAGTAAATAATTTACTCTACAATAATGAAGACTTGATATTGTTATTATAAATTTTGGCTTAAAGATATATAATGACTAATAAATTATTTACATTAAGAATAAATGTGTATTTATATTATTAATATTTTTATTCCTCGCTCTAGTAACGAGGCAAAGCGCTGCGTTGAGTTCCGCAACTCAACAAACAATGTCTTATTACGCAGTATTCGGGGGAAAGTGCGGGATGGAGTGTCTGTCTGGATGTCTGGTAGGCACTGGGAGCCTACTGTTAATACACTCACTTTTCGCTCAATTCTGGAGGCATTGCGAGTTGAGTTCTGCCACTCAAAACGTGTCTTAACATTCAGAGTTCAGAGGATTTCGTGTCATATAGCGTGAAGCCGTTTTTTTTTATTTTAGGTAACCGGTCAAAGCTGTGATATTCTGATCAACGCAATCAGCCGATACTCCTACGTTTTGAAGAACAAAAATGGTATTAGATTTCCTGAAAGAAAATTACTCTCACGTCGACGACGAATAGCAAACGATTTATACAAAGGAGCCCTCCTAGATCTAAAAGTAGACCTTACAGGACCATGTGATAAATACCCATATCTTGATATGGACGAGCAATGTAAGTATTATTTCCACCTTCGTGCTCTGTGGGACAGGTTGCGATGGTGGTAAGTTTGATTGCTACTCGGGGGAATTAATTATTTTTATTTCCCCGCTGTGGGAGACGAAGTGAGGCTTTAAGTACCGCCACTCAAATCAACCCCCAATGTCTCGAATTCGGGCAGAACACGGTGTTATGAGCTCTGGCTATATTGCGAAAAATTAGAAATGTATTTTACCGACCATTTGTACTAGTGACCCGGTCGCGACTTCGCCCGCTCGAACTATACAATTATCTACTTACTAGTACTACCCAGTTGAGTATTTACTGTTCTGAGTGTTCTAATAACATTATCTTCTTTTCTTCTATATTTAGTTAAATCAATAAAACAGCAATTAACAGAATACTTTATATTGATCAAAACATTAAATGTTAAGGGAAGCTTGTCAAGCTCGCGGCGTTGAGTTCCGCCACTCAACAGAGTGTCTTAAGACAAGGCTCCCTCTGCCTACCCTGCTGTGTTCGGGAAGCTTGCCAAAATGAACAATCGCACAGACAAACAGACAAATAGGTATATAATACGATAGGATCGCCCCCAAAGATAGACAGGGCTGTTTGTTTGTCCTGTCCTGTTTATAATATAGGAAATACGCAAAGATAATAAAATTTATGAATTAATAATTAATAATGTTTTAACGTTTTTCTAGATAACCTCAAAGTGCTTGTTGACCGCGATACTAAGTATTTATTCTGTTCAATCACTGATAATACATACACATATAAATAATAACATACTTGAGAGCCTTTGTTTTTTATTTTATTGTTTAAAAAAGTAAAAAGATTATTTCAGTAAGTCCAACAATAGCAAATCAAGATTTAAGAGATTAAGAATTAGAAAAATTGTCTTAAGCTTAACACTAAGTTCCCTCTGCGTACCCTGCTATCTGCGGGGTAACAATGTGAAGCTAAAAAAATAAAAGAATTAAAACAGGGAAAAACAACACTTTTACAAATATATTTTTAATGATACATTAGAGTAGGTGTCCTGGCGTCATCATAAAAAACTCTCTTTACATGATAACTCATTAAAAAGATGACATATTAAGATTGTGAATACTTTTCTTAAAAAAATATCATCACACTTTTAACGTGGCAGAGGGAATACATTGTTAATTTCCCAGTCCCGCCACTCAACACGCAATTCCTCCAGAGCTGGGCAAAAAATGGGGAACGGAAGAGTCTTAACGAGAACGAAGTGTTTTACTTCTAAGTTCCCAGGCTTCTAAAAAAATCTCGAATATGATACCGCCGACTCACTCACTACACACTCGAATATATTTTAGATCTTGACATTAATGCTTGACGTTAAGTATCGCGACTCTCCATTCAATGTTACTCTTTAGATAAGTAGAGAATTGAAGGCAGTACCACTCGAGTCTCTTCAAAAATAGATTTTAAACATATGTTCCTGAGATTTAGTTTAATATATCTTTAGTGTTTTACATAAAAAATACTTAATATGTTTTAGACGATCTTACAATTTCACGAACTTCGAGATTGAATAGTACATCAGTATGGGGAATATTACGTGGACTCGAGACGTTCGCTCAGCTTTTCTATATTTCTGACGACCGTAATGTAAGTAAAAAAAAATCATTGATTTCAATCGTACAAAAGTAAAGTCGTAAAGTAAAATCGTAAGAAAATTGAGGAGTGGAGTGTCTTAACACTAAGTCCCCTCTATCTGCCCAGCTACATGTGGGATACAGTGTGAAACTCGTGATTACTCGATACCATATAAATTACTCGATAAATTTAAATTATCGAGTACCTTCAATAAATTTTGATATTTAGCATTTTTTAATAATTTTTATTAAATTGGGTAAACTCTATTATAAACGAAATGAAAAATAAAATATAATTTCATTATAGTTTACTTTTAAACCTTTTCAGGAAATACACATTAACACTACGGTAATAAGTGATTTCCCTCGCTACAAGCATCGGGGCCTGTTACTAGACACTTCGAGACACTATATTTCAGTGTCTAACATTCTAAAGACATTAGACGCGATGGAGATGAACAAAATGAACGTTTTCCACTGGCACATTGTGGACGACCAGAGTTTCCCGTACCAAAGCGAAAAATTTCCCGAATTGAGGTAACTTATAGTAGTATTGCAATAAGTACTAATGTAAAAAATAGCGCAGTGGAGTATTGTCTGACTGTAAACCTAACGGTTTGGCTCATATTTTGTTCTTTTCTGTTTTATTTTCACGTTGGATCCCTCACATAGCAAGGTAGGCAGAAGGAACTTAGGAACCTATTATAAAATAAAGTTATTTTAGCTTTCCGCTAAATTCTTGGGGCATTGCGTATTGAATGACGAGCACTCAACGCCGAGCTTTGTCTCGTTACCAGAGCGGAAAAAAAATATGATTCCATTCCCCCGTGTGGGAATCGAACCTACAATCGTCGCGTCTACTGTTTACAGCGTTTATGCTTAAAATATCAGCTTCACGCTGCATCCCGCACACAGCAGGATATTTTAAGCAGGTGCTTAAAATATAATAAGTATTAAAAATCCTATTGGTCAAAATTAACGGCTTTAATTCGAATCAAAAAGCTTGCAAAAATATGACTAAAGAATGTTTTAAATTTTATTTTTTGCATTTAGCAAGATTGTAAATTACATCGTGAATAATTATAATTGAAACTTATTTATTATTAAATGGTTTATATTTATTATAAAAATCTTGTTACTAGTGGAATATAAATGTCATTATTATCAGTAAAAACTTTGGTATGTCACTGGGTGGAAATTTTAAAAATGCCAGCAACGGTATTTTTTGTTCCTTATCTAAAAAATATGTTCAGCGATGCATGTGAAAAATTTAGGTCTTATATGGAAGTAATGTTAAAATCTAAAAGTATGTATTTATATATGTAGATTATACACTTACATTTTAAATGAAAAAAAAAAAATATTAATAAATATATTAAGTATATTAAGTTTAAGCTTAATAAGTATATTAAGTTTTATCAAAAAACTTATCGAAAAAACTTTTCAAAAAAAACTTTTTGTTTCGAATACTCTACAGTAGTCCGTGATCACGGGGAGACTGAGGTGATATTTGTCAATGTCACAATTATAACATTTCAAACAACGATTTCTTAATTGCCTCGCGTATGGCCCTGGATTCTTGCAGCATGAGCTGACTGTATATTGCCCTCTGATATGATGGCTTTGAGACTTCAATGATTTTATGAGTAGGTGAAGCTCAGGTGGTAGAAACCTTCCAGCAGTCCTCTCTATTGAAATTAGGATATTTTTGTATTTGTTGAGTTCTGGCACTCAACACGCAATGCTTCCAGAATTCGGCAGAAAGTGGAGAACGGAGTGTCTTAACACGAGGTTCCCTCTGCCTACACTGCTGTGTGCGGGATTCATTACGAGGCTCATAGTATACATTAAAATGTTGTAGTAAATGTAAAATAATCTGTACCCAGTGAAATGGGTGCGTATCATTCGTCGATGGTGTACACGAAAGAGGACATCGAGAGTATCGTGCAGTACGCGAGAGACCGCGGCATTCGAGTCATACCTGAGTTCGACGTGCCGGGTATGGTGTTTGAATTATAATATTATGTATAATTTGTAAGAAAAACCATTACGTTGGTTTCTTATTTGGCTATTATATTGAGGCCGTTGCAACGTACGAGCACAAAGGTGTGACTCTAAACTGGACGGTTGTGGGTTCGATTCCCACTCTAGTAAATGAAATATTTAATAATTTCATTTCTTCGTTAGAATCCCAGGTTCTCTTTGACTACCACGGTATACAGTGCGGGATACAGAGAGAAAGCTAAAAAAAAGATCGCGACAAATTGAGAAACTACTTCTTTTTTTGAATGTCGGTTAAAAATAAATAGGCCTTGTTTATTAGCAAAATGTCTTTTACAGGTTTTTGTCTTTATGTATATAGTCTCTAAAGATTCCGCCAAAAGATCTGTGTTATTTTTATTTAAATTTATATTGCTACGCGTTTATTAATTATTCCTAGGATTATGAGTATTATTACACTAAGGTATTGCGCAACACAATGACTATTCAATTGTATACCTATATTATAGTCCAGGGGTTCCCAACCTGTGCGCCGCGGCGACCTAGTGCGCCATAGAAAGTAAAAAGGGGCGCCGTGAGTTGTTCCTAAATCTAAAATCGGAAATCTCAAAATCTCTTGAGACACTGTGCGGAGACCACCAAGCTCAACCGACACATTGAATTGACTAAGAACTGTCGTACTTTATTATTATTCTTTTTCTAATAGCGAACTAGCTTGGGTAGGGCGCCGCGAGATGAAAAAGGTTGGGAACCCCTGTTATAGTCTATGCCCGTCAGTATAACCCTTACTTAACCTATCTATATTTTTTTACAATTATATGTAATTACTAGCGGCCCGCTCGCGGTTATACCCGCGTGAACTATGTTATTATTAATTTCTGTCTCCATGACTACGTCATAGTGACGTCTATGCAAAATTTGAGACGCCTTGAGCATTTGTAGTAACGAAATTTCATACAAACTTTCGACCTCAAAAACAACCCCTTAGTAGTCGAATATTGAAAATTCCCGTCTTAGCGAGCACCTACGTCCTATAAGTAACTCTTATGCAAAATTTGGGATTCCTAGCACTTGTAGTTTCTGAGATTTCGTGATGAGTGAGTGACCTTTCGATTTTATATATATAGATAAAAAATAATCCCGTTGATTATGGGTTTGATTGTCTCTTGGGGTAGTTAATTATTTTTATTTTTCCACTTTGGTAGACAAAGTGCGAAGGTGAGTTCTGTGACTCAAAACGCAACGTCTCGAATTCAGATTTCAGATGGATTGCGAAGAACAGAGTGTTGCTGTAAGTGAGATAAAGCAAGAAACTAAGTGATTTTTAAATAAAGAAAACTATATTTCTTTTAACTATAGGCCATACAACGTCATGGGGCGTAGCATATCCGGGTATTCTTACACAATGCTACAACGGAGACAAAATTATCGGCACAGGACCGATGGACCCCACTAAGAATATTACTTACAAATTACTTAGAGATTTATTCCACGAGGTGCAGACTTGGTTCCCGGATAGATACTTCCATGTTGGAGGCGATGAAGTCCAGCTGGATTGTTGGTAAGATTATTGGTGCTATTTTTTTAGGTTTTGAATAGACCATGATGACGCAGTGGTATGGCTGATGATGGTATACGTGATTCGGGGAAATGAATTGTTTTTATTATTATTATTATGATAAGACAGAGCTGCGTTTCGTTCCGTCTCTAAATTCCGCAACAAATTCCCTCACCAAAACAAAAGAAGGTAATTTGTATCTACTTTGTAAATTATATAGGTGTGAGTAGATTAATTAAATGTGATGTTTATGGGTTGATATCCCATTGGGACAAAATATTTTTACTCAATTATAAGTGTAACCTAATTTCAACCACTTAACGGGTAAAAAGTGGGAAGAAAAAATCTTAAGATAGTACCAAAAAAAAATTGTATTTTTATTTCTTAAAAAAATATATATCCAACAGGGAAACGAATCCAGCGATACAAGAATATATGAAGAAAAATAACCTGACGTCATCCATGTTGCATGCCATGTTCATGAGGAGGGTCATACCGCTGCTGGCGAACAACTCCAAACCTATTGTGTGGCAGGTATTTTAATATGATATTATGAAATATACAAGATTTTTTCCCAGTTTCACGCTGTATCCCGTATATATAGTAGGGCAGGCGGAAGGAATCTAGTGTTAGGACACTCGCTAGGGAACGAAGCTTAATAGGGCAAGTTATTCAATTAACGTGTACTGCAGGTTCAAGTGTTACCATGGTTTCATTTGGAATTGTAATATATTCATAACAATAATGTTTTAAATATATTAATAAAACCATATAGTATTTTCTTTTATGCGCAATTAATAATAAAAATATTCTGTTGTAAAATATCTATATGAAAATAAACAACACATGAGAGCACAATAATAATAGTTAATTATAGGAAATAATGAATACGTACGTACAATGTAAATGTATGTTAGAACAGTACATCGATTATATAAAATGAATCATGATTTTGTTATACAGTATTACAGCAGGTTAGAGTTGCCTCTCGCACTTAGAAAGCTTTCCTCGACAGATGGACTGTCCAGCACTAAGTTTTTTAATTTGAACCAGTAGTTCCTAAGATTAACGCATTCAACCAAACGAACTTCTCAGCTTTAAAATATTATGTTTAAATAATATATAGGTTATAGCTAAAAGTATTTTTCAGGAAGTATTCGACGAAGGTGTTACCCTTTCACAGGATACGCTGGTACAAGTGTGGAAGTATAATTGGATTAACGAAATGATAAATGTGAGTATATTATACACTAATTACTTATATACTTTTATATATTTTAAGTGACCCAAACGCGGCATCACCCGCTGTTTTATAATATTTTAGCCAAATTATACATAATGTTAACATAAATTGTAGCCTATATGTTCTTCTGATGTATACTATGATTGAAAATTTCATTAAATTTTTGTTCAGTGGTTTTTGCGTGAAATTAGAATAAACATTTATTAACGTTTATAATATTAATCAATCAAAAATATAATAGGAAATGTCATAGGTTTCATCTCCACAATTGGCCAATCATCTAATATCTGGAATTCGGGCGGAAAGAATGCCACGAAGTGCCATAACACTAGGTTGTTTCTACGTACGAGTATCTACACCACGTGAGAAAATGCGAGAAATTTATAAGAAACAAGCTAAAAAGATACAATTAAAGAAAAAACTAATATTTCCAGATTCTCTACGCGGGGCACAAATTAATATTCTCGTCTAAGTGGTACTTGGACGCGCTCGGCTCGGAGTGGACTCACTACTACACGGCGGACCCGCGCGAGATGGTGAACGGCGTGCTGCGGAACGAGACCCTGCTGGGGAATATCGTGGGGGGCGAGGCGTGCATGTGGGGGGAAATGGTCGACGACAGGAATGTTATTAATAGGTTATTATTTTGTGTTATTAATAGGCATGTACTTATAATTGGACCGTTTATTTTGAGAGTGGTGTAAGTCCATTTTCTTTTGTTTCGAGAAAATTAAAGATTAGTATATCGATGATTATGTAATTTCATTCACCGACTGATTTTAAGTTGTTCAAAACGTGGGATTTTTTTGAGAAATTAAACACGGACTATTTATATATTAAAAAGTTTACATTAAATTAAGCATGAATTACGTGATCGCTCATTTTTCTCAAAAATGGACTTACACCACTTTCAAAATAAACGGTCTAATTATTATAATTTTATGCGTAGAGTTTTACAATAGAATTCTGTTGATTGACTGCATCGATTAATATTTATTATATAAGACCGCATGACGTCATAGTACCATATTAGTACAATACAGAGGAAAAAAATTAAAACTTTAATATGATATTTTAAAAAAGTATACTGTATTAATTAACCACAATAATATTGTCTCGTGGTCAGTCATAGAGAGGACACAAATTGTGACTGTAAACGTGACAGGCTTCGATTTCCACTTGAAAAAATGAAATAGGTACTTAATATTTTCATTGCTTCGCTCTGGTGTTGACCACTCAACAAGCAATTCCTCCAGAATTCGGGGGAAAATGGAGAACGGAGTCTTAACACTAGGTTCCGTCTGCCTCCTCTGCTGAGTGCGGGACACAGTGTGAAGCTAATTAATAAAACTAACATTTTCTGTTGGCTTAGTACCTAAGCTATTTCAATTGTATATTTTTAGATTTCTTTTCAAATATATAGTAAAACATTCAATTCCAGAGTGTGGCCTCGCGCGAGTGCAGTCGCAGAAAAGCTATGGAGTCCGCTAATCGGGGATGGACGACATATCTCCTCCATCCCCGAGCTCGTGTACCACCGCATCGAGGAGCATTCCTGCAGGATGCTGCGACGGGGCATTGATGCACAACCGCCTTCTGGACCTGGATTCTGTTTAGTTTGAGGCTAAAGTGTATTGTTGTGGTGCTTGTTTTGATGATTATACTTGTATTTGTTATACTAGGTTTTTTTCTTTTCTATTTTAAGTAGTAACGTTTTCTAAGTAAGAATCGAACTCGTTCTTTCTGTCACAAGGACTGTTACTGAAACTGTGTCAGAATAATATGTCGTGAATAAATGAGGCTTGATAAAAAATATGTCTATTTCATTAAACGAAGTTGTGATTGAATTTCAGAACTTGCAATATTTTTTTAAATATAGTAGTTATATAGTAGGATATGTAAACACTACAAAAACTATTTATGTAGAACGCCCTAAGAAAATTAACATTGATGCTCAACCACCATGTGATCCTGGGTTGTCTTGTTTAAGTTAAATGTCGTTTGATGCTTATATCGATAATTGATATAATTGATTGTCGTTTATAAATATAATACTAATTTGATGTTACTTTTCTTAAATTTTAATGGACTGACTGAAATTCAATTATCTTAGAGTGATTGGACTGTTACTAAATTTATTTTAGGATATTAAATTAATATGGCTTAATACCTCTAATTTCTCGAATATCATCATCATTTGACTTACAATAAAAAAGAAAATGAAAGATTTTTAAAAATGTCATTAATAGGATATTCTGAATGTTTAAATTTTATGCAGAATATAGTATAAAATTATTTTTGTTATTGCCAAAATAAGCACCCATTTAATTGTACATAAAATGTTTATGTCTACCTTTATCTTTATTAAATTGTGAATTAATTTGTTTTATTTTTATAATGCCTTACAAACAATTTTATAATTCTTTACTTATATATAATACTAATAGTTATAGCAAGAGTTCATAACATATAACTATTAAAAAAATGAAGTACTATGAGAAGTTTTACTGTAAATTAATCCCCCTTAAAGAGGAAAGAAGGGACAGAGAGTATTCTAACATTAGCCACATCGCTACCTAGTGCTTACTCTTTTATATGCATAAAATGTACCTACGTGAAAATAAGAAGGATAATTTCGTTCTATCTATAAAACATTTGCAAATAAAATATAGTTTTATAGCCACAACCACTAGGCCATTTCGCCTTCTGCTCCCCTCGCTCGCTAGAATACGCACTAAATAAAAATTCTTCATTTGACCGTTAATAAGTCAAGAAAAAAGTTTACCTTTATGAGGCCAGCCGTGGCGCAGGAGCCCAAAGTGTGACTGTAAATGCGACTGATTGTGGGTTCGATCCCCATTCGAGGAAATGAAATATTTATTAAACTGTATATTTCCATTTCTTCGCTCTGGTGTTGAGGCGAAGCGCGGCGATGAATTCTGCCACACAAGCAATGCCTCCAGAATTCAGCGGAAAGTAATAGTAGTAGTAGTAGCGGAAAGTAGTAGTATATAGCGTGGAGGTAATTTGTTTATTTTTTAATTTATGTCCTTATCTTCCTAATCTGCACTTGCGACGTTTCTTTTAATTAAAGTTTATAGAACCCATTTGTACATTCGTTACTCATTTGTGTTTTTGTTTGTATAGGTGTGTTCCCAATTCATATTGACCGAAAAAGTATATGGTGAATGTAAGAATACTTTCCAATATTTAAATTATATTCTACTGACATTTTAAATTGAAAGATAGCGTGGAGGTAATTTGTTTATTTTTTAATTTATGTCCTTATCTTCCTAATCTGCACTTGCGACGTTTCTTTTAATTAAAGTTTATAGAACCCATTTGTACATTCGTTACTCATTTGTGTTTTTGTTTGTATAGGTGTGTTCCCAATTCATATTGACCGAAAAAGTATATGGTGAATGTAAGAATACTTTCCAATATTTAAATTATATTCTACTGACATTTTAAATTGAAAGATAACTATAATTATGTTTCAAAATATATAATAAATAATAATTAACCGTTTTTTTAAAAATAATCTAATAGCCTGGCTCTAATAACAAGGTAAAGCGCAGCGTTTAGTTCCGCCACTCACCACACAATGCCTCTAGAATTCAGCATTGAATGGTGAACGAAAGTGTCTTAATGGAAATGGGTGTATACGATCCCACGAGTGGAAATCAATATAGATAACAGTGAATTATTAATTATAACAATATATCAGCAATTTTTTAAAGATTAGACACCTAAAAGAATTGAAAAAAAAACCATCGCACTTACACGTCATACAAACTTTATTCAAATAACACAATGTAAACGT